>JANZXP010000195.1:37013573-37024846 GCA_027576715.1 Erythroxylum flavicans | reverse complement strand
CGTAGAGCTTTGCTCCGTGATTTTTCTGATCTGGCACGTAGAGCTATGCTCCGTGATTCTGTCTGATTGAGCCCTATAGGCCAATATTTGTATAAGTCTATCATAAGAACTCGGTCATAATAATAAGAAAGAAAGTGAGTCTCATGTGCATTGCTAATGTAAGATCTGAATGATTAAATGTACAATGTGGCATGATTGATTAAGTGTATATGATCCAATGTCATTATGTGTTATGTGACTGGGTGAGCCATCAATGATGGTCACTCATTGAGTTCGCAAAGCTCACCCAAAATTTGCAATTATTTTTTAGGATCTGAAGAATACCCCGTTAGCCAACGGGAGTATATCTACAGCATACAAGTGAAGGATAGAGGTCGGGATCAGTTCGCGTCTGTATTGCATGTCCTTAATTTGTATTGAATTGTTCTTCCGCACTTTCTGTATAAATTTGTATTTCGAAACAACTAAAGTGGTTTTGTATTTGTAAAAAAAGGCCCAAATGGCTATTGAAATTTCTGATGATTGTATTGTGTTGATTGAAAATGGTTATGAAACAAAGTGGGCTGATTTGGTTAAGGATTTCTGCACATTATGTTTGTGATTTAAAATAAAAGAAAAATTTTATACCAATTTCTGAGTGATTAAGTTCTCTAGCACACCACCCTGCAGGGCACGAGCTCAGACATCAACCATCAATGTCAGGTTCGGGTCTTGCGGGATTGAGGTGCTACATCAAGTGTAGCCACAATAGATGAGCCAGAAATGTATGACTGGATTGAAGGAGGTAGATGACCATATAGTGCCTGAAATGGAGACATGTCAATGGCAGTGTGATAGGAAGAATTATGCCAGTATTGAATAAGATGAAAGTAGCGAACCCATAGTCATGGTCCATCACTAGAAAAACATCAAAGGTATGTCTCCAAGGTGTGATTTAACAGCTCTTGTCTGACTGTCAGATTGTGGAAAGTAGGCACTATTGTAAGATAAGGTAGTGCCACTAAAATGAAAAAATCCTTCAAAAAATTGCCAATGACAATTCTCTGTCACTAACAATAGTTTTGGGCATACTATACTGGTGATAAATTTCTACCAAAAGAATAGAAGCCAAGGTGTGGGCAGTTTCGTGGAAGTGAAGGATTAAAATGTTGAAGATGTCTTTTTAGGGCAAAAATGCCGACACTCGTCCGGGTGCATCTCTAGAAGCTTCCGAATTAGGGTGGATCTCTCAGTCGTTGCTGTCCCGCCTACCTCGATCTTCATTGTTCAAGTTAAGGGGTTAGTTATTGTTTGCTTCATTTGCAACTGGTTTCTGATCGAATCTCATTTCTTGTTAGGTCTCCGAAGGGATACTTCTCAACCACACGTTGAAATGAGCATATTTTGACAAGCAATCAACCACTACCTAAATCACTGACTTACTATGGGAGTTTGGTAAGTGAGTAATGAAATCCATGGAGATGTCTTCTTATACTTAATTTGGAATGGTTAATGGCTGGAGATTACAATAAGGTTTTTAAGTGGAATATTTATTCTGTTGGCATATATTGCATTGTTGAACAAATTTGGTGACTTCTATAAATGTACCGGGCCTAGCAAAAGAATTTGTAAGATGAGCCAAGGTGACTTTTAATTCCTAAGTGACCAGCTACGGAAGAAGCAGGGAATTCTTGTAGCAAAGTATGACAGAGATTTGTTTCCGACGGTACATAAATCTTGTTGTTGTAATTAAAGAGCCCTTAGTTTATGTTGAATACTGTTTAAGTATTCAGATGTTAATATAGCAAATGGTATTTCAATCAATAAACTAATCATGCACGTTAGAAATCAATAGAGAATAATTATAAAGTAGAAGCATAAAAAAGTAATTCAATACGCGAATAATTGAAATACTCCACAAAATGACCTAATTGCATCCGAATATTTAAAGATCCAAAAATCCTAATTCGGAAGCTTATGAAGTATCCTTCAGATGGGAAAATAACGTTTACCCTTTAAAAAAGTTCTTCATGTCGTTTTGGTTGGGTCCCCCAGGAAGTCGTTTAATGCACTATATGACATGGCGTCGTTTGGTCTATTACTTGCATTAACTTGCTGTCTCTTTAGCTGTTACTTGACGAAGGATAAACTTTAGCTTGTAGTTATTAATTATTTCAATACATCTTCGACTTTAAAAAAAAAGAATAAAGAAGACCCTACCAACTCTTGAGCATGAAAGTCAAACACCCAAATCTGGTACTAAGTGAACCAATTCAATTGACATTTAAAGAAATACTTTGTACGGTGCTTATGAGTTTAGTTAAAATTAGCTGTTAAAAGAGTGATTTCATTCAACAGGATTGTCTTGGGCGAGTCGCTACTTTTAACACTCAAAGGATATTCCCTGTCTGGCTTATAGTATCTGTCCACACTTGCTCAATAACTTGTAACACTTTCTTGCTGGAATTCTGGAATTGGAAGAGACTGTTCATTGAGTGACATTAGGGAGTCCTAACAAGCTAAGCATGAAAAACGTAACTGATCCAACAATTCCCTCAAACCGTGTGCTTGGTTATTGGGAGGATGATTTTTTAATTGCTTTGCATTTCTTGTCACCATCTTATGATATTCCTCGACATCAATGCAATTTTGAAGAAGATGGTTGTTGGAGAAATTTGACGACCAAGACCAAAATCATAGTTCGACACTTGTAGGGAACTTGAAAGCCATCTCCTGTGCTTCCTGACTACAGTGTTTCGTTTCGACTTTTAGACGAATATTCAAGGCCAACTTTGAAACCCCTTTTTGTAATCCTCTTAGTTTTCCCCACCAAAAAGAAATTGTTAATCTTTAGACCCTACTTTTATATTTTTCAGCATAATTTCATACCTGAGCCAAAAAAATTGTCAGCCATAGTTTGCACTTTGACAAAACAACTATTTCATTATGCATTAGAAACCAAGATATTGGTTAACAGAGTTCTGAAGTTGGGAAAGTTTCCTTATCTGAGCTTTCTATGTTATTTTCTGGAAGAGGTAATGTCATATTGCTTTGTGTATTACATCATTGAACGAGTTTTTGTAGGAAAAGTAAAGAACGTAAGCCTACTGATGAAAGACAAAGATTCAATTCCGCTTCTTGTCTGATTTCTTATGAAACCTAACAGTTACAATCAAACTAATTCCACGTATTAAATTCAGAAACCAATCATCTTCTCGAAGATATTATCAAGTCAACAAAAAACAGGCTGCCTTGTAAAAGAAAATTGGAAAATCAAGCATCTTTTATTGTCACAAATAGTACATCCTCAAGGCATTGAACTTGCATAATTAGAACATAAACCATTAATCTTCGGGAAACAAGAACGAAAAGATAGAAGATCCTTTTTCCAATATAATCCTATCTTATTCTGTCTAACGAAAACATGTCGTCGTTATTCTTAAAATTTAAACACTCTCTTACTCTTCTCAAAATATGTAGATTATTAGCCAAGCTGAACCAGTTGATGTCCTCTCTTCTCTATCTTCTTCTTCGTATTGCTTCAGAAATCCCTTTATCTTCTGTTTGCCTCCTTCCTACCCTATAAATTAATCTGAAAAGGATGAAGGATGAATACCATGAAGCATTTCCTGTCATTTTATTTATAACCTATCTAATATTGGAGCATCCTAGAGCATGCATGGTCGTGCAGCCTAATGCACGGTCGTGCATGCTCCAGGCTCTGCACACTTGTGCTCAAGCACAGAGACTCCTCGTTCATCACACCTGTGCACTCCACAACTGTTCTCTCCCTCCCCTATAGATACCTATCTCAACCCAATATAATCCCTTGCTAACGCACACAAGCTCCCTACTGTAATAATCTCTTCATCGCCACGGCACAAGCGCCACGGCACAACTGTGCCGCCGCGTCCACTGAACCAACTTAGTAGGAGCACAAACGCGGCCTCTACCTACGCAACCAGTTATGCCTCCAAGAATGAAACAACCGAGAGTTTCTCCGCCACAAGAACCTAATTAAGGTATTCTGTGCCTCATCTTTCAAAGTAGAGAGCACCAACAAAGGTACGTTATTCTTAAGGATCGTAAAATTATTCCGAATAGAATTTTAGATTCTCAAGCACTTATTGAATTAGGAATATTTGATCGAGTTCACGAGTTACTGTGAAATATAGGTTGGAATTTTTTTTTGAATTTAGAAAAATTCATATTTAGAATTGACATTAGAGTTTTTGACCACTTTAGAATTAGTTCGCGAAACTAATAATAGGGATAATGGGTTAACTCTTAAATTTTGATTAATGAATGCATATTATTAGATCACTTTAGAAGTACTTAATGATAGTTTTGGCTTTCCAAATATTGTTTTCCATGAATATCTTGACGAATTTGTGGCTAGCGAGTTTTGGTCACAATTGACCAATTCTAAGAAAGTGTTTGCCGTTAGTCGGTCTAAAGCATTTGCTATCGTAGACCCTGCCTTCGTTATCTCCATCATTTTTTAACTTTTACACTATTCAGTAGAGGATATAGCAATGGGGCAGTTTCTAAAAGTAACTTATTTCTTTTGTGGTGCATGGTACATGTGAGGCCCTTTAATGCTGGTAGTTGGTTGAGTCTGCATTTATATGAAGTGGCTAAATCTAGTGGAGGAAAAATAGTTTTTAGGGCATTTGTGACTCAAATTGCAGAACATCTTGGGTTGCTAACCGAGAGACCACCCATACTGATGCAGCTAGTTTCGGGAAACTCGACTCTAGACTTGAAATCTTTGGTCTCGATGAAGGTTATCAGGCAGCAAGACGAGGGAAGCTTCAAGCAGCAAGCGAACTTGAGTTGCATGAATGGAAACTTCAGAAGAAGATGATGTTCCACCTCCCCAACTCCAACAAATGCATCAGACATCTTCATATAGTTTTGTGGAGTATCAATCACTGACAAATCAATTGATAGTATTTGAACGAAGAACAAATGATAGGCTCCACAACATTGAAGCTAGCTTGGCGGAGATTCGAACCTTCATGGACAATTTGAATGCTTGCTTCGGACAACCTCCACCCTCATCTTAGTATCGTGTTTCTAACCTTTCTCTTTTTATTGGTTGTTGTTTTAATTTCTTTTTCATTTTCATCTTTGTCCTTCCTTTCATTGTTATGCCTCTTAGATTACCCTTTCATTTTCTTATGACATCAAAGGCAAAGTGATGTTTAAGTGCTGAGTAAGTAATAGTTCAGAAGAAAAGAAAAAAATGATTATTTGTGTCTTGTATGTTTGTTTTCCCATTTAGTAGTTAGATATGCATGATTTAATGAGTAATAGTTTAGAATAAAAGAAAAAAATGATTATTTGTGTCTTGTATGTTTGTTTTCCCATTTAGTAGTTAGATATGCATGATTATTAAATTAACTCGATCTAGATTAGAAATGCATAATATCAGTGAATGAGTACAGAAATGTTTAGACTAATTGACTTGGATTTCGGTTAAAAGGACATTGGCCTGTTATGATAGATGAGTGAAACCTTTCATTTGGTAAGAATTTGAGCCTTTTTGAAATATTAAAGACCAAATTATGTACTTCTTTGTCAAGAGTGTTCTTTCATGATTAAGGAACTCCAGAACTTGCTTGCTGATACTAGTTCATATTACACAACCTTATGTAAATATTGAAATGATGAAGGCAATCAGGATTTAGCGCTTTTGCTTAAAAGGCTACCATGATTTTACCTCTAGTAAACCCCCTTTGAGCTTAACATGACAACTTTTCTTTCTTTAAACCCAAATATCAGCCTTGACCTTGATTATTTATCGTCTTCATTGTACCTATCATAAAACAAGTTGAGCATTTGAATAAGTACATTTGGGTTTACGGAATAAGTGTGGGGAATCATAATGTATAGTCGGCTATTGTATTAGGGATGAGTATGGTTGTGCAGATTTTCACTTCTCCTTTATATTTCTCTTCTCTTGATTTCCTTGTTTTATAATCATAAATACAAAAAATGACAAATATAGTGAAAAATAAGAAGGAAAAAAATGAAAAAAAAAGAAAAAAGAAAAAAAGAAAAGAAAAGGAAGGAAGAGAAGATGAGCAGAAAATGAAAAGAAGAGGAGAGAAAAGAAGTGTTAATTTGTTAAGTTAGAGGAAAGAATTGAGTGCTTTATGGTCATTCTTTTGTCTATGTTTAAGTGGTCAATTTGTGTTGTGATTTTAACCTACAATTTTTCTTTTTCCTACCCTTAGCTCGGCTCCATTACAACCTAAAGAAAGACCTTCGGATTAATGCTTGTGTTTGATATGTGGTGCAGATCGGATTGGTAAGTAAGCTTATGGTAAATGCCGTACATGAAATGAACAATGAGTGAATACATATTCTACTTTTAAATGCTTGAGAGGATGAAGAGTTGAGTGAGTATCTATCACACTTGTTTGATGGTTCTTTTAATTGAAGTGCTTGTTGATTTTGGCTAAATATGCAAATAATAACTTGTTCATAGAGTATTATGACTTTCCAATTCTTAGGTTGTGTTTGTTGAAATGATCGTTGATATCTTTTACTATTAGTTGGGAAATTGTTGTCTATTGTTTAATATTGTTTGTTTTGCTTTAGTAAAATTGTCTGGAATGTTGCGAAAATTGTTGTTTACATTATTTATTTTCATTACTATTTGACCACAATGCATTGCTAACATCAAAAAAGAGAATAATCGGAAATCTTGAGTAACCAATGAAGACGCTAACGTAGTTAAAGTGGTGATAAATCTTGTCAGTAAAATAGCTCCTAGAGAAAGTCCATATGTTCCCAATCTCTAGTAAAAACCTAAAAAATTTATCCATATATAATCCTCTGTTAATTGAATTAATGTACTATCTAATTGGAAATAATAAGAAAATCTGAAGGTCATTAAAAGGAAAAGAAGTTATAATATAGAAATATATATAGTATACCACCTAATTACCTTATTTCCTCAATGAGGGAAAAAGAAAATTAAAGAACCCATGGATATGTATTGCTAAGATACAGAGGAACGGTAAAAAAAATAAGTAAGCTCAAGAATTGGTTAAACATAGAGATAAAGAGAGATACAGAGAGGGAATGATAATAAAAACAACTAAAAAAACAAAAATTACTTGAGAAAATACTTGAAAATCGTCAAAATATTATCTCTCTTCAACTGCTGTGATTTTCTATTTCTTTACCAACAAAGTTAATTTGCTTTGTGATAAGGAAAATAAAGTTTCAAAGATATGAAAATTGGATCACGTGCATAAATAATTAAACATCATCATTACATTGTTTTGGAAATGACAAATAATTATTGATTACAATCATCATCATTATCGTAATCTTATTTGTAATGAATATATTAATATTGTATTTTTGTAATTTGTTAATTTTTATTTTAATTGGTTAATGCACAAATAACTAAATGTAAAAAATTAATCGATAATATCTACTATTTTTACATTTATTTCTTAATTTTAATTATTACATTTTTGTTAACGTTGTATTAATTACTTTTGTTCTTCCGAAAACTCACGACATTGCACGGTCGTGAGTTAGGCTGCACGGCCTTGCATTAGGCCACACGGCTATGCATGCTCTAGGGCATGCTCCAATATTACACAAGGTTACAAATAAAATAACAGTAAATATTTCATGGTATTCATCATTCGTCTTTCAGATTAATTTACAAGGTAAGAAGGAGGCGAAGAGAAGACGAGATACGACGATGTTTTTGAGTTAGACAGAATAATACAAGGTTATATTAGATAGAGTATCTGAACTCGTGTATATATATACACAGACAACAACGACTGGGACAAGAGGTGAAGAAGCAAAAGCTAGCTTGGCAATGCTTGAGCATGACATCTCACCAAATGGTTCCCTGAGCGTGGTGGTGAATCAAAGTGGGGTGAGTGCCATCCTCTGCTTCCCTCACCACGACTTCAATTTTTATTTCTTCAAGCTGATTGATGCACATACATCAAGTTTAAAAATCAAACGATTAATTAGCTCTGTTCTTGAGTGTCAACTTCCTGAGTTCAACGAGAGTGAATTAGTCAGTGTCAAGCTTACCCGCATAATTTGATATTTTTTTATTTAATCATTTCTTCATATATTTACAAGTTAGGTTTCAATTAAAAATATTATGATTTTTTATTTAATCATTTCTCCATATATTTACAAGTTAGGTTTCAATTAAAAATATTTTGATCTTCAGTAGAGATAGCAAACTTTTAAACTATCTAGCCTCAATCATATTTACGCATAACATTATTTTATATGAGGGACCTTTTCGACTTATAAACCAAGCTACAGCCATTGTTGGTGGCTCAAGTTAACTGGTTTAACATCCCACCAGAAGATGAGTTGAAGGTTGCATAGAATGATGGATGATGTTGGTGATGATGGGTCTACTTCAATTAGCAATGGCTCTCTGTGACTAGTGCATGTCCATTTTCATGTGTACAAAAACGGCAGGAAGGAATGATTCTGAAAATCTAAGATAAAGAAAGTGCATCATTCATATGTCACAACACATATCAATATTTTAATGGATTGTGATATCCAAGATGATAAAGTTGAAGCCTAAAAGTATAGATTGGAGTCCACTGTTCATCCGCTGTTATACCGTTAAGAAGCATCCATATTAACATGAAAGCATTCCAAATTCGGATTATATTTACTTATAGCTACTAGCTAAATCAGCATGGGAACTCATAGAAAGGAGGTGTTTATATATGAACGATGTAATTAAAACATGAGTAACACAGTTAATAATAAGAGTTGCGACTTTTGATTTTTCACCTCTCACCATCTAGACTTGAAGATTAAAAGAGATTTGGCTTGCAATCTCTTCAAAAGAGTACTACTACATGTGAACTTAAAGTGCCATTTCGTTATCCAAATTAGTTTTGTTTATTACTTCTTGTTCAATAAAAGGCATCAAACCTCTTCTGGATTAACCTCATTAGTGAATGAATTAGGTTTGCATATCAATGATTGTCAAAGACATATTACCAAAATTGAAAATGTTTGACTTGATATCGACGTTAAAGCCATCAGCATGAGAAACCAGACACGTAACAAAACGGAATGGTCCCTCTACAAGTTCCATGATTTGCTTCCAAGTTTCAATATTTATTGGTTCACCTGCCACACAACCAAAACGTTGACAATCTGTGAATGGATAGAGCAGAATAGCTGGTATGATCTTTCTGCTTAAATTTTTTAATTATGGAAAATTCGTAAACTGAAGACTTTCATCTTCTAAGCAATAGTAATAAAGTCGTTAGTCATGTACTAGTAAGTTGGATTTGCCTCGACTTTTGTAGCTAAGAGTGGTGATGGAAAATGATTTTTACTTTTCTTATGATCTTGAATCGTATTGTATTGTATTGTATCTTCTGAAATCATCAGAAAAGTAAAATCTTCTCTGCTCTAGCAATTGAAGACATTTCCGTTGTTCCAGAACTGATGGAAAATTATGGCTACCGTCAAGTTGTCTTTGTGCTAATATTATGATTCATGCGTTTGAAAATTCTTCAACGTTTTTATTCTAAACTCGTCGTTATCCTTGCGCTTGCCATTCCCACCTCTAATAGTGAACATATCTAAAAGACAAAGATGAGGAGACAGTTGTGGCTGTGGAATAATCACTCAATTTTTGATCAACCACATGTCAAGAATTAATTTAAAAGCCAATAATTAGGGGTATTGAATTTAAGATTTTGAGGACCACATTTTGGATTAAGAATTTAAAAAATCTTAAGTATCACATAGGAGTTTACATCAAGGCTGTGAGCCTACTTTTATGAAAGTTCTTATCGCCACATTTGATATCATAGTGAATTATTGGGAAAAAAGAAAACCTTGTGTTGTTATTTTGTCTTGAAATTTGGTGGATCCGAAAGGTGACCTTGTTAGCGAATATATAAAATCAATTAAGTTGGCCTCACATAACAGCTTAAGCTTTTGTGATGAAATGGTCGCTTAACATGATTTGAGAGTCTTATAACCAAACGGTCTTGAGTTCAAATTCTACTACCCACCTATTTATCATCAAATTAATTCAGTACAAGATATAGTGGGCCTGTACAAGTTTCAAGCCTAAAGGGCTTTTACTCGAGGGGGTGTGTTAGTGAATATATAAAACCAATTAAGTTGGTCTCACACAACAGCTTCAGCTTAAACTTGAGGGAGTGTGTTAGCGAATATATAAAACCAATCAAGTTGACCATTTCACCACAAAAGCTTAAGCTGTTGTGTGAGGCCAACTTAATTGGTTTTATATATTCGCTAACAGACCTAACCTGATAAGCTCGCGATGTAACCTGAATTGGAGAAAAAAATGCAAATCTGTGTTGGAAGTGCCCCCTGCGGTATGGACCTATTCGGTTAGACCGGTTTGATTTGGGACACACAATAAAATCGAGATGTATTGGATTCTATTGTAATCATTTTTTCTAATGAAAAATTCTCTCTCAACTCTTGCCTGATGACGTAGGCATCAATAGCTGAATCTCGTTAAATCTTTGTGTCGTTTCTTCTTTATTTTTTGTGCTTAGAGTGTGTGACTGTGTGCGAGATTATTATTGCGATTTGTCCAACACCTTGACATATTTTCACTGCTCTCTTGGCCAATGTTATGCAGTCACTTTTTCCATATGTTAGTCCCAAGTCCCTGAAAGTGCACAGTGACTATTAACATGTGAGAAACGAGACTTGGCTCTTTAAGGATTTGTCGTTTCCAACTTAAAATGCCTTTTATTTAGCTTGGCCAACGATGAACTAGTCGTGCTTGTTTCACCAGCCCAACTTCTTTGCATATAAGAAGGCAAAGAGCATAGAGTTTGTCGCATGCAAGTTGAGAAAAATTAAAGTTTGATGGTGCCTCTAATGATTGGGAGAGGGTGACTTGTTGTGAATGTGTAGAAGGCGGTGCTTTTAGCATAAGCTTCCACTTTCCAAATCCAAATGGGAGCATCTTCGGTCGGTAAGGTTACCATGTTAATTATTTTTCAACAGATGAGGAGCTAGGCGCTCCCATTTCCTGTGAGCTTGCCACACATATTTGTAGTCTCCATCCATTGGTGACCCAGATACCTCAATTACGACTAAATGAAAAGAAGTGGCTCAGAAGGTTGTCTTCAACAAGGAAAAAGATGTTGTTTGTAGCTTTTAACCTGTTGTTTGGCTCAGGTAAATTAGCTAGCTTGGCATATTATTTTTGGGGTCACATGCTGGTTCCTTTGGTATTGGAGGAACCAACATATTTTTACTCCAAACTT
>JANZXP010000195.1:36986090-37001971 GCA_027576715.1 Erythroxylum flavicans | reverse complement strand
TTGTTGTTTTTGTGGAACTAAAACTGTCCATAACTGCCCTCTTTCTCATGTAAAATAACTACCCAACTGCAGCCACAAATGCAACAGAACACTGCAACAAAAGATGCAGAAAATTCTGCCCACAACATCTGCACTGTGTGCAGAAAATGGAGATGCAAAAAACTGTCCAGAAAATGTGGGCAACATTTGAAAATGTTTTAACATTAGCAAGACAGGGGAAATGCTAACTGAGAAAGTTATAAAAGGAGTTAGAAAATTGGTATTACTACAGCACCATTCTCTACCTGGTTAACTAAAAATGATCCGAACGCCTAGCAACGTTCTTTTATTTTTGTATCTAATTTGATCTGTTGTGTTGTGTGGTAAGGGTATTCCCTTGGACATCATTGTTTTTATAACTTTGTTTTTCTTTCATTAATTCAAATTTTCTATTCAAAAAAACAGTAAAAGAAACACTTTCATATTCATTTGACATTCATAATTAACTCCAAACTATTGAAAGGATGTCGTATCATTTCTAACGAACATATAGCAAAAGAAATTCACTTTTTTTTGTTCATATAATAATTTGAATCCAAAACCTTTAGAAATTGAGGTTATTTAGGAAGTCGTTCTTCCCACGGTTGTATTCTAAGGGATATTTAGGAAGTCCCTATCCACCATTGCACCATGTAAAGAAATTCACAGCAATTCCCGATTTTCAGCACCAAAATATAGACTGTCCATTCGCTAGACATCAAGTTCCAAGGTGAGAAGCAATTTCGTACATGTGAATATAATAGCATGTGTGTGTCTGCAGGGAGCCAAGGTCCAACATTTACGCTGTCAGGGTGATGAGTTTCAGGTGACTAACCATCAACCCTTTTATCCTCTTGACCTATGTAGCCGTTGCAGACAGTTAAAATTACTATAAGGTTCCAAATTTGGCTATTAGTTAAAAGAGTCATGAATTTGCATGAAATGAAGAAATTAACATCGAACTTGGAGCTTTGTGCATACATGCCTGCCCACTATCAAAAGGGTCCACCGTCCATACCCAATTAATAGATTCTATGTGACAGACAAGGGATGTATATGTTTGAAACATTTTGCTTAAGGCCAACAAAAGAGCTCCATTCATAAATTACTCCAAACAAGGTCTATAGATAAGTTTACAAAAAATTTTAACTTACACCTACAATCTCCAAAGCTAAAAATTATTTGGGAAATCCCTCTATTAATTTGGACCAATATCCTTAAGGGGCATTTCATTCTCGCTATTGTTAGCTAAAAATAGTAATCGCCACCAAAATTTGTAGATTCAACTGATGATGACTAACGATTCGCCAACATTAACTAGTCCACCACATTACTTGCATGAACCATCCATGTCTCTCACTTTCTGATGTGGTTGTCACCATCCTCATGCAAGCCATCGAGTATGGTAAAGCTTCAAAAGTCCATTTTCTACTGTTCCCAGCTCGAGTTGAAATCAGAAAGTTACTTATATCCAATCTTTTAGGCCTAACCTAAGTTCATATCTAAGTAGGACAGCCAAAGAAGGAACTCGAAGCCTTCCATATTCTGCTAACTCAAAGTTGTGCAAACAGTACAGATAACACAAATTGGCCGTAATTAGATCAAAAGTTGCTAGCCAAGTGGAAGGCCAGAGCACATTGCAAAATTTAACAAATTGACTCTGGATAATTACATAATAAACCAAAGTAGAGGTACTAAAAATCATGCTCTTGACTTCAATTTTTATTGTTATATAGGACTTTAGGATCAGTTGTCCATTTTTGGAGACCAAACCAGTCTTTCTTTTACCGAGAAGTTCACTTTCCGAAGAAACTGCCTTGATGGTTCCCCATACCATGAACCAAAGGAGGCGGCAAATGAAAAGATTGCTAAAATCTCACATGCCCTTTAAATGATACCATACCATTTTAGTCAACAACCCCAAACTTTACCTCTGTCTCTTAACCATTATAAATACAACCCTGCCATGCCACTTGTTGCACATAAAACTACTTCAAGAACAAGGAAAAAAACAGAACATAACCCATAGGTTATTGCTTTTCCATTTCCAAACATGGGCAAAGAAAACGGCTACACTGCTAAAATCTTCTCCTTTCTCCTTCTTGGTTCTCTGATCTTGTTGACAACAATGTTGCTTCATGGAGTTGAAGCACGACAGCTAAGTGGTTCAAGGTTGGCTGGAGATGCTAGTAGATTTAAGCTTGAAGGTCGACTTCATGATTTGCGTGTTAAAGGCGAAGTGCTGCATTCAGGGCCAAGTCCTGGCGTTGGACATAGGTACAAAACTCTCCACGCTACAGGGGACGTCAAGAACTCTGGTCCTGGTCCGGCTGAGGGCCATAAGGATGTTACTGGCGAAAACCATTAGGACGAGCTATGGTGTGTGCCAAAGGCGACGAAACTATTCTTTATTATGTTTAGCACTTACTATACTCCATATAGCTAAACACTATCATTGTTATATATTTCATCCATGTTCCGGTTTAATTTGGTTCCTGATCTGCTGTTCTGAAATATAGTATGTGAATTTGTATGATCATAAATTATAAAAATAAAATTAGACCACACAGTTTCTGTTATCTTCTTTTGACTAGTATATGACTGGATTTCTCAAAATCACATCTATTGGCATTTTTTAATTTTAATTTCCATCTTGAACAACAGATGCTATTTCCTTGTCCTTTTTATTTTTATCTTATTAAGAAACAATGTCATAAGAATATAAATTGTATAAAAAAACATATATCCAGTATTCATAAATAATGAAATTGATTGGTTGAAATGTAAAGTATCTCTCCATTGCTGAAATTCGAGTTCTTGTTTTATATTGTATTAGTAGACTTTGATGAAACATGTAACTTTCTTCTATCATTTTGTCTTTTATTGTTTAGATATATAGTCTCTCCTGATAGGTTTAGTTTGTTCAAATTTGTAGTATCAAACTACTTTTAGACTTTTAGAATTTGATCTAGAACTCCTTATAAATGTCATCCTTACTCTACTTCCTCCCACGATTTTAGTTTCCCTTCATATATAGCACTTCAAATTGAAAGCTTTCGCTAGTATTTAGTATCCCTTAATTGTACACCAATGGCACAATAGTGATATTCTCTGCAAAATGATCTCCTTATCCAACGTGAATATGGCCATCAAATATTCTTAAAATAAAAGTAAAGAGTACAACAAAATTAGTGTTTTGTACTCATTCATAATAATCATCTCAAGTCTCAACAAGTTCCTACTATTTGGTCGAACGCATCGATAAGTTGTTTCAAATATTCCCTCTTACATCTTCAGTTTTTATAGTATATGGTTTAGATATAAATTGTTTAT
The DNA here is from genome assembly GCA_027576715.1 of Erythroxylum flavicans. NCBI lineage: Eukaryota > Viridiplantae > Streptophyta > Magnoliopsida > Malpighiales > Erythroxylaceae > Erythroxylum > Erythroxylum flavicans. The sequence continues at coordinate 36,998,620 of JANZXP010000195.1, read as the reverse complement.
AAGAGAATTTAACAAGTAGAAACTCTAGCCTCTTCCATATTTCCACACAGGATGCAATTTTTATGACATAACACATGACCTGATCATTTGTTAAACAAAGTTATTTAGCTCTAGCTACTATTATAACTTTTGCCAATCGAGTTCATCTATATCTTATGGTTTGTTTTCCCGCACCCTCTTCATCATGTCTTGTTGCATCAACAATTTCTCTACTCGCCCTTATCATAGCCCAAAATTTTTAGTTTATTGAACTTTTCCACTTCAATCTTTGTAATTGAAGTCATTATTGTGTCAACTATACTTTGATACCATTTGTTGAGAAATAATAAGCAGTACAAATATGAAAAAAGAATATAAGAAGTTCTAACGAGGTTCAATCAATTGGGTGTGCATATATTCTCGAGAGTTAAGAGCAGTTGTCTTTACTATATTGAATCTAAAGCTTTCTCGATGAAGATTACAAATTTCATACACACACACAAGGTTTAGATAAGTCTAATTATATATACTAAATATACACTCCAACTGTACATTCTTATGTAAGTTGCTCCTTACCAAAATTCAACCTAATTTAAATATGACTATTAAAGGTTTCATAATCCTTCCAAGATTTGGAATCCATCAAAAACATAGATTGTGACATGTCCCACTACTTCTCTAAGCACATGGATGTGGGTTCTAACACACTCGTATTTTAAGTTGTTTTATCTTACAACTTCTTTATGTGGATATATATGGGCTCAAACACGCTCATATCTCAAACTATTTTCTTCCTTGAAAAATCTCTATCACTCTAAAATGCATGTACTCTAATATGTGTCTTCGTGTCTAATTCTTTATATGACAAAGAAGAATATATCTAACATACGATTGTGTGTCAAACTATATTTACCCAGAATCTACTAAAAGATATTTGTTTACATTATTCTTTTTTTCAAAATGATTCTAGGAGAACCCAAAAGGTAAAGTTTTAAGAATAAAATCCACCTAATGAACAAAGTTGGAGCATGGTGATAGCTTTCTTGCCTCGAGTCACTTGTAGTAAAGCATATTAGGGAATGAATGAATAAAATAAAATATTAATGATTACACAATTTTTTAATTGCTATTTACCGCACTCGTAAAACATCCAGTATAAGGCCTTAGATAGTTTCAAAAGAGTAATTAAAAATACTATAAAATAGGAACATAACTCCTGATTTGATACCATTAACGTACTAATGTTTGGCCTAGGAAAGAGATTTTGTGAAAATAACTGATGTTTGCTCAGTAGTGCCACAGGAATTTTAACATTATTTTGCCATTAGCTACTAGTTGTCTATTGAAATGATTATGCATATCGATATGCTCAGTTCTTCTATAAAAATCAGGTTTCTTTGCCATCATAGTTATGGATCAATCATCATATAATAATATCTCAGTGGATTCATTCTGCTAAAGACTAAAATATACAAGAACTTTTTCTAAGTCATAAAGCTTTTTGTACTGCAAAAGCTACTATTGCATTCCCTACTTTGGATGATGATAGAGTTATTCTTTCTTACGTTTTTTTAAATCCACGTCACTGCTTTAGAACCAAATTTAAAAACATTATCAAGAGTACTTTTTCGATCATTTAAATAACTCTTAGTGAAACCAATTAATATAAAATTCAGTACTTTGTAATACTAAATGCCAAAATTCACAATCCATTTAACATAACAAAGAATCCTTTTTGTTGCTCCAAAGTCTTGTTTTGTAAGATTATGCATAAATCTAGAAGCAACACTAACAGAAAAAGCAATGTCAGGTCTAGTGTGTGTCACATAGTTTAAACCAAAATCTAAACTTCTAAATACTATTGGATTAACTTTCTTGATCCCTTCTTCCTATTGTAGTTTTTATAGATGTTCATTGGTGTGGCTGCCACTTCATAATTTTCTGTATTAAACCTCTTCAAAAGGTTTAACAAAACAAAGAATCCTTTTTGTTGCTCCAAAGTGTTGTTTTGTAAGAGTGCATAAATTTAGACACAACACTAACAAACAAAGCAATGTCAGGTCTATTGTGTGTGAGATAGTTTAAACCAAAATCTAAACTTCTAAATACTATTGCATTAACTTTCTTGATCACATCTTCATGTTGTAGGTTCTTATAGCTGTTCATTGGTGTGGTTGCCACTTTATAATTTTCCATATTAAACCTGTTCAAAGGGAGACACAAAAATTCTATCAACACCTTATATAATCTCAAGTCCCAAACAATATTACAATATGCCCAAATTTGTGATCTTAAAACTTCTCAACATATAGGACTTAGAATCATAAGGATTTTGAGGAATCCATATAAATCATATCATTTAAATGAAGGCAAACTGCCGTAAAAAAAATCCATTACCTTGCTTCTTCAAATAAAGAGTACGTTCATTTTCACTTCTAGTGAACTTGCTATCTTGGAAGAATGAATCAATCTTACTATACCAAATGCACGGTGCTTGCTTTAACTCATAAGGTAACATGTAAACTATTTTTCATTGCCACTAACAATAAAGCCCAAAGATTATGAAATATAAACATCCTCTTTTAAATCACCATTCGAAAAAATGGACTTCACATTAAATTTGTATACAAGTAATTCTAACTGAGAAGCCAATTCCAAAATAATTCTCACAATTTTAAATTGAGTAATAGGAGAATAAATGTCTTCAAAATCTATACCTTGCTATTGTAGGTATCTCTTTGCACAAGTTGAGCCTTGTACTTTTGAATGCTTCTGTCAATATTATACATTGTTCAAAACACCCCTTAAGTAACATGACATTCTTGCCTTTTGGAACATCAATCAGCTCCTATATTGAACTTATTTCAATGGCTCGCATCTCCTCTATCACAACAATCTATGACTCAAGTTGTTCTATAACTTCTTCAAACCAAGTTGGGTTAATGACTAACAAAACAAAGTCATATGACTCATAAATTTCTTTAGGAGATTCTGATTTTCTTGGTGGTATTTCATTATTATTATTGGATAAGATGGATGCCATGTCTTTCCAATCCATTAGACAATAGACGCTTTAACTAACAGTTTTTACATAAATTACAAGTAAAAAGGCAATAGGAACTAAAATGAAGAATGTAGTAGCGATAAATGCGAGGAAACTGGTTTTTTGCGTAACCTAATATATGGCTATCTTAATTCAAATGGTTGATCTTTGAATAGGAAAAAGAGGGGATCTTTAATGTCCCAAATAAATTGGCTTATTCGACATTTCCATTTTAAATATTGAAAATAAAAAGAGAAATCGAATGGAAATAACAAAACAATCGAGAGATAACAAGTTTTAAATCAAATGTAAAAAGGACATCTAAAAAAATAGAGGCATCTAATATGTAATAACTACGTTGGACTTATACTGATTTTTGTCTTTTTTTAAGAAAGAAGATGAAAATCAAATCATTAGCACCACATAAAAACAAACCTACTAGAGTAACAGTTAATATGAATAAGATAAATTCTATTATAGCCATTTTTGTACATTTAATGTACTATACGGTTAGAGGAATACATAAAGTTGAAAGATAATTTATACTGATATCAACAAGATTCGTGATAATTGTGGCCTCTTGGGAGAATCAATGACTTTATGTTTAATGCATTTGCTAGGACTATGTGACTTGGACTATTGATTTTGCCATGAAGATACATATCTGCCACATTGGAATTCACAATCAAATGTGTCTTTTTTCCATGCGTAAGTCTCATACAAAGGATAAGCTAGTTTGCTTAAAGAGAATCCTTTCTTTGATCAGACCCAATCATGTCTTTTATGAACAGGGTAGAGAATCTAAATTAATAGGGCTTGCAATGATGTTATCACCAGTAACGAAGGAACTAAACTTGTAGGTAATAAAGGAGCTGAACTTGTAGGTGATGGCATGTTTGAATTTTTTGGTTGTCAAATATCAAAATCTTATAGAACTTGATTTTTTAGACCTTTATTGTCAAATTTCCTCTTCAAATCTACTTTTTTATTGAACGCAACTTCTTGTTGATTATCAATTTGCTACTTACATGATTATATAAATGATATGCTTTTGATTGGAGACTATAGCCCACAGAAATGCATTTCCTATTTTTTTCATCATGCTTGGAATATGAATTAACTAAAGCATATGCTTTACAACTGAAGAATTCTAAATAACTTACCCGAAGTTTCTTACCCATCTAAGCTTCATAAGGTGTCGAATTCAAAACTGTTGTTCACTTTTTTTTCATTTCTTGATGTCATTCTATTCTAATGTCTATACTGTTGTAAGTTCTTTGTGACTGTCATTCTCGTCAAAAAAATGAAATTATTAAATAAGAATTCATCGCTATGATTAGTTTGAAATGCTTTTATGCTTCTCCTACTTTGTTTTTCCACCGGTGCCTTAATTTTTTGAAATTTTTAAAGGATTTATATTTGAATTTTAATAAATAAATCCAATTCATACAACTATATTCATTTGTAAATAACATAAAATAGGAACTTCCACTAAGTGACTCTATTTACACATGTCCACAAAAATTAGCACACATAAGTTTGAGACAATCAGAAGCCCTCCGTGACTTTCCAATAGTAAATGATCTCCTATTCTGCTTCGTATAAGCATATCCCTCGTAAAAAACAAGTTAACCAATTTTTGGTAAGCTAAATCATTTCTTTTTTCCTCAAAATTTTTGATCCAATCACATTCAAATGCCCATAACATAGATGTCATAAATTAGCCTCATTATTTCTCCTAACAATTAAGGCTTTTTTCACATCATTTAAGACATCAACGGGAAATAATCAGTTTTATGTTGTACGAATATTTGCTATGATTTGACCAAAATTTTTTCTCGTAAATAACACATGAATCATTATCAAATAGAACAAAATATCCACTAGTTATTAATTGTCCAACACTTAATAAGTTACGAGCTAAAACTAGGCACAAATTTCATATTATAAAGAAGTTTAATATCACCTCGTACAATTTTGATAGTAATTGTACCTTTCACTTTAACTTTATTTGCTTGTAATCCCTGAGTCAAACCTCACTTTTTTGTGACTTATCAAGCTTTTTGAGTTCTAGACATGTGGTTAGAGCATTCACTGTCCAAAAACCATGCATCTTTGTTGTTGACATCTTTTTGAATATGTGAAGGGGTCAAGAACAATTTGCTCTCCTCTTCAACCTTCTCTATAAAATTTGCTTGCTTTTGTTCTTATCTCTATTTGGTTTAGCAATTAGATTCTTTTATGCCCCAATTTGTTGCAATATTTGCATTGGATTAAGCTTTTATACTAACGTGATTCACCAATTAGCCACTTCCTCTATCGCCACCATGACCTTGTACACGAAATTCACCTTTGCGCCTCTACCAAGGCTTACTGAATTTTTTTGTCTTTCCATTTAAAAACTCCCCTTTCACCTAAAAATCCTTTTTCTCTGACTTTTCATAAGACCTGCCAAGTCTAGCTTTACGAGCTAGTAAGGAACTCATCATTGAATCTAGAGTTTAAGTAGAAAAGTCTTTATTCTTTACAATTTGGATCAAAATTTGAGGTTAAACTCCTTAAAACCTTATAATAGTTTCTTTACTTTGGGGGTTCACTATAAGACTTCATTTGATTAATAATCCCAGACACTTTCAACAAGAATTCTTACACAATTCTTTATCTGTTATAACAATCTCAAAATCATAACAAAGGGTTTGTAATTTTATAGCAATTGACTTCTTATCGCCCAAATATTCTGGATTCAAAATCTACCATGAGTTTTTGGAGGTAGTAGCCATTGAATTTGGGAAAACATATCATCCTCCAGTGCTAACTGAAAGAGCAATAAGGCCTCTTTATTCTTTTTACGATTTTCTCGTAATCACTGGTCAATTTGGTTCTTTCTACCTATTTCCACCCAAGTCCTATATTTTTTTAGACTTGATTTCATTTTGAGACTCCAAAGGTGATATTTTTCACCTTTGAAATTTATAATTAGGGGTTGTACTACTAAGTTGGTTCCTTCGTTTACTATGGCCTACTCTCTTTATGTCAGCCCACAGTTTTCAGCTACTTTTTCCTTCCTATTTATCTAACTTGCATAGATGGTTGACAATGTTGAACTAAGAGATAAAATTTTTTATTGATGGTAGCGACTAAAGTGAAAAGGGCATGAAAGTTGTGAAAACTGCTGTAAATCCATCTCTTGATGATGCACCCGCACCTAATGGATGTCTCGCTACTTTCAATACTCATTCTCTGATACCATAGATGTTGGGGACAGAGGGAAGGAATAAAATAAAATATTAAGAGACAAGTTAGTGTTTTAATTTTTATTTACTGGACTCCTTAAAACACCCATACAAGACCTTAAATAATTCTAAGAGAGCAATAAAAAATACGATAAAATAGAAATAAACCTACAATTTGAAACCCTAGTATAAGGTTTCCACTTAAATCTAAATTGGTTGTATGGATATGGGATAATCAATGGCACAAGGTGCGTAGATAATGTTTAAACTATCTCCCTAATTTCATCCCAACGCAGGGTCAAAAGGATAGTTATACATCGCTTAGTAACATATCCAACATTTATTTTAACCTTTTACTAAAAGAAATCATCTCAATCCATAAAGGGCTAGGAAACAGTTTGACACAAACTACTCCCACCCAAAATTTACGTCCTTTTCTGTCTCAGTATCAAGAAAAAACTACCAACAGTTTAATATACTAAAATATCTTAATATAAATATAAACAATCTGCTTTGTAAAGATGAAGCGGAAATCATTGAGCATTTATTTATTTTAGTATAGATTCTCATCAAAAATATGGAATGCCATAACTAGTCTCTAAGTTATCGAAATTCAAGGCTACTTACTAATTTCCTGGAACGGCTGTTATAAAATAGGTCCATACTTGCAGGGAAGAAGGCAATTGGTATAATTTTCTTAAGGGCTTCAATTTATCACTTGTGGAAAGAGAGGAATAAGAGACAAGTCTCCAAAAAAGAAAAATCATGGGGTATCCTGAAGATGGAGATATTTGTGAGAAATTTTCATATTCTTTGTGTCATAAATGGTCCAACATTGTGAATTTAATGGGTATGAATTCCTGGTTTTATAGTAACTGATAATGTGCTTGATGGGAGCACATTCATATAGGGTTTCTTGTAAATTTTGGGCCCCCCTAAGCTTCTTATCTCTTTTGAAAACATACACAATTAAATTGGGAATTGAGAGCTTAGAAGAATTCCAAAACATAGACTCCTCAAGCACAAACAACAATGGCTCGAGGTATTTCGTTTTTCTTCCACATTTAGTTTATATGCTATTCTAACCTATATTATTGTTGAATATATATGCTAGAATTGGCTAATATTTGGTATTATAGCATGTTAACCTCTGTCTTATTGAAGTTTTGTTATTCTAGAAAAAAATTTTCAAATTTGAAAATATGCTTTTAGAGTTGTTTTTGAACGTTTTTATTTTGATTAAAGGTAGAAATCTTCTATTAAGTGTTTTGGAAGTGTTTCTACATTTAAAAAATAAGTTTTTGTAGTGTTTTCTAGTCTAGTTTTGTTAAGTATCTGATAGGTCACGAACTGGGTCAAAATGACCCGACTGGAGGTTGAAGAAGACCTATTTGTATAAACGATGTCATTTTGTGTCTTGTTATTAAACCAAATGTTCTGCATCATTTTGTGTCTTCTTATTAAACCAAATGTTGCGTCATTTTGGAAACTCTCTCCTTCATCTGGGGTGGATGGGCATTAATTATGCTATCTAGAAGGTCGAACCACCTAAGGTAACGGAGGCCAGCACTATAGTTGAAATTGCTCTTTAAACATTGGGAGCGATCTAATCGCCTAAGTTTGATGTTCATTAAAACCAAAATTTTTACTGGCATTCATGGTTCCGTAGAACAACATGACAATGTTTATGGTCAACTGAGGTTGTTAATTAAGTAGTTTGAAACTTTAGACAAAGCATTTGCAAGCACCCTAATTATGAAGTTTTCATCTACAAGACTCACCGGTATCTAAGGTATGTGTGAGCACATCATAAAGATGAGGGACATTGAGTCTCAATTAAAGAAACTAAAGGTTGAGATGTTTGATTCTATCTACGTAAATTACATTTTAAAAACCCTTTTACCACTATATAGACTCTTTAAAATCTCTTATAATACACATAAGGATAACATATGTGCAAAAGGAAGTGAAATTGTCTATGGAATAGGGAAAGAATTCGCAGAGTGCACATTTAGTTGTTCAGGGAAAGAAGAAAGGTCAAGCCAACTAAAGGGGAAAAGGTTAAGTACCTACCTAAACTGACATTAAGAAGAAATATAAGTGCTTCTTTTGCAAGAAAAAAAGATACATGAAGAAGGATTATGTCAAGCATAAGAAATGGCTTGAAAAGAAAGTTAATCTAATCTCACTAATTTGTTTTGAATCTAATATGACTGAAGTTTGTCATTCCACATAGTGTATTGATTCTGGTTGTGCAATCCATAGTACAAATATGCTGCAAGATTTGCAAAACCCAAGGTAGCCAATGGAAAGTGAGCAGTATATCTTATCTGAAAACAAGATACGTTCACATGTGGAGGCTGTTGGGAATTGCAATTTAATTTTATTTACTGGTTTTATTTTAAAATTAGAAAAGACATTTTATATTCCCAATTTCTCTAAGAATTTGATTTCAGTTTCAAGACTTGTACCATTTGGATATTCCTTTCATTTTTTTAGACAAATCTTTAAATTGAAATTCTAAATCTGAATTCGTTGGGAATGGTACATTTTTTATGGTCTTTTTTGTTTTAATTTACAAGATAATACTTGTTACAATGTAACATATGTTCATGCTAGAACAAAACATTGTGTCATGAAAGAAAATTCCTTTATGTTGTGGCATCAAAGATTAGGACATATCTCTATTGAAAGGATTAAAAGGTTGGTGGCTAATGGAGTACGTAGTTTTTTAGATTTTGTTGATTTTGAAACTTATGTAGACTGCATAAAGGAAAAGCAGACCAACAAATCAAAGAAAGGTACCAAGAGAAGTTCAGACATATTAGAAATCATATATACCAATATTTGTAGTCCAAATATGGACTCGTAGGGTCAAAAATACTTCATCTCATTTATAGATGATTATTCACAATATATGTATATCTACTTGCTTCATAACAAGAATGAAGCACTATATGCTTTCAAAATATTCAAAACTAAAATAGAGAAACAATGCGATAAGAAAATTAAGATTATGAGATCTGATAAAGGTGGGTAATATTATGGTAGACATACTGAAGATGGACAAGCACCTGGTCTATTTGCAATGTATCTTCAAGAAAACAGGATAGTAGCCCAATACACTATACTTGGATCTCTAGACCAGATGGTGTGGTAGAAAGAAGAAATTGAACATTATTGGACGTGGTATGAAGCATGCTGAGTAGCTCCAAACTTCCTAAATCCTTATGGACTGAAGCTCTTAAGATGACTATGTATATATACCTGGGAACTAACCAAGGCTGTTCCAAATATACCATTTGAGTTATTCAATGGTTGGAAACTGAGTTTACGATAATGTCCATTTGAAATAAGAATTTATAATCCACAAGAGAAAAAATTGAACATAAGGACTATAAGTGGGTATTTCATTAGATATAACGCAAGGTATAAAGGATATAGGTTCTATTGTCCATCAAATCACACTAAAATTGTGGAATCAAGAAATGCAAAATTTCTTGAGAATGACCTGATTAGTGGGAGGGATCAATTTCAAGATATAGTTTCTGATAATAATCTTATGGATACTCAACCTTCCACCTCAAATAGTAAGGTATTTGTCATTTATAACAATCCACAGGTTTAAATAGACATTGTGCAACCAACCGTTGAAATTCAACAGCCTAATGTAAACGTAAATGATAATCAAGAAATTCCACAAGTTGCTAGTAATTTAGTAAATCTAGTTATTCAGGAATTACCTAAAAGCATTCAACATCCAGTTGAACAATAGACTCTACAGGAGGATTTTGGTGCAACAATAAGGAGATCTGCTAGAATAAAGAAATCAGTTATTACTAGTGATTATGTTGTATATCTATAAGAATCTGACTACAATATAGGAACCGAGAGTGATCCTGAAACCTTTTCACAAGCCATGAGTTGTACTGATTAAATTTATGGCACAATGTAGAATGATCCCGAAACCTTTTCACAAGCCATGAGTTGCAATGAATTAAATTTATGGTACAATGTCATGACGGAAGAAATTAATTATATGAAGAATAACGATGTTTAGGATCTTGTTGAGCTGCCTAAAGGAGCAAAACATATAGGCTGCAAATGGGTAATTAAGAAAAAGAAATACTTATTAGGCAACATTGAGAGATAAAAGGCAAGATTTGCTGTTAAAAGATTCAATCAAAAAGAAGGAATTGATTACACAGATATATTTTCTCCTGTGTCTAGAAAAGATTAACTTCATATAATTTTGGCGTTGGTTTCTCATTTTGACATGGAATTGCATCAATTGGATGTGAAAACAGTTTACTTAAATGGTGTCCTAGAGGAAGAGGTTTACATAAAACAACCAGAAGGATTTTCCTCTAACAAAGATGAGCATTTGGTTTGCAAGCATAAAAGATCCATATATGGATTGAAACAAGCATATCGTTAGTGATATTTGAAATTTTATAATATTATCTCATCAATTGTTTTTTAAGAAAATGCTATGGATCAATTTATATACCAGAATAATAGTGGGAGTAAAAAAATTTTGCTTGTATATATGGATGATATATTACTTGCAACCAATGATAGGGGTTTGTTACATGATGTGAAACAATCTCTATAAGAATTTTGAAATGAAAGATATGGGTAATGCGTCTTATGTCATTGGCATTAAGATTCATCAACACAGATTCTATGGTATTTTAGGTTTGTCTCAAGAAGCCTATATTAATATAGTTTTAGAGAGATTTCGGATGAAAGATTGTTCACCTAGTGTAGGTTCTATTATGAAAGGGGATATGTTCAATTTGGACCAATACCCAAAAAATAATTTTGAAAGGAAACAAATGAAAAACATTCCATATGCTTTTGCAGTCATAAGCCTGATGTATGATCAAGTTTGTACAAGACCTGACATTGCATTTGTGTTAGGCAAATATCAAAGTGACCTAGCTTAGATCACTGGAGAGCTGCAAAGAATGTATTGAGATACCTTCAAGGGTCCAAAGATTACATACTTATGTACAGACAAACCGACAATCTGGAGGTAATAGGGTACTCATATTCAGATTTTGTTCGGTATGTTGATTCATGAAAATCAACATCAGGTTATATCTTCATGTTTGCCTATGGAGTCATATCTTAGAGGATTGTCAAGCAATCTTTGACTACTGTTTCCACTATGGAGGCTAAGTTTGTTTCTTGTTTTGAGGCTACATCACATAGTGTATGGCTAAAGAATTTCATATATAGGCTTAGACTCATGGATTCCATTTCTAGGCTATTGAGAATTTATTGTGACAATTTAGCTGTTATTTTCTAACTAAAAATAGTAAGAGTGGTAGTTAGAGTAAAAACATAGACATCAAGTTTATATAGGAAAGTGTTAAAAACAAGAAAGTGGTCATTGAACACATTAGCACTGAATTAGTGATAGTTGATCCTTTAATAAAAGGCATACCACTAATGAAGTTCAAGGATTATGTTGTTATAATGGGATTGGGTTCCATTATATAGTTTTCATTATGTGAAGAATGTTGTTTTCATGAAACTCTTATAATATTTTCTCTTATTATGGTGCACAACATTGAATTTTGAAAAAATTGATTATTTTGGTCCTAGTATAAACATAGGGTTTATTCATTAAGTAATGTTACCACATTTGATTGATAACAAACCAAACCAAACCAAACATACCCAAATTTCCGCCTAAGCAGGGTATGGGGAGGGTAAGATGTACGCAGTCATGCCCACATTTGATTGATACAATTATAGTATATTGTAATACATGGAAGATAATACTTATTTACTAAAGGACTTATCATCATGATTCATGTATTATATTTGGATCAGATTAGGATTTAATATCAAGTTAAATGTATGAATAGGCATGTCAACGGGTCGGGCTGGGCCTGGGCCGTCGATGGCCCTACCCAACCCATTGAAACCGACCGGCCCACCTAGCTTGCCCTGGCCATAGGTCGCCCATCGGGCCTTAGTTGACCCGAACTTTTAATATATTTTTAAAATTTTTAAGACAATTTTAAAAAATTGTTATTGTATTTTTTAAAATTCATAAATTATAAACTTTTTATTATATTTTTCATATTTACATAATATATACATTATGCATATATGTATTTATACTTTTTAAAATTTTTATTTTATTTTTCATATTTACATAATATATATACATTATGCATATAGGTATTTATATTAATCTTAAAATGAATTAATCACTTTATTAATCCTAATGTATCAATTCCAAAATAATATATAAGTAA
>JANZXP010000195.1:36957370-36976511 GCA_027576715.1 Erythroxylum flavicans | reverse complement strand
CCACCCTCGCGGGGCACGAATTCGGGTATCACTGTCGATATCGGGTTCGGGTCCGGCGGGAGTTGGGGTGTTACATACGTCCATTTCTACTACTCCTTAGTTCGTCGGCAAATTCCGTCACTAACCTAGCTTACCGACGGAATGTTTAGGTTTTTTGTCGGTAATATCCGTCACTAAATTACATTTTTCTTGTAGTGATTTAGTGATTTGTGGATTCAATCTGAAAATTCTTCTAGGAAATTGAAAAAGTTACCGAACAATTTCTAAATATGATAAAAAGCTTCAAAATTAGGATTGGAGTCCATAGGAACTGAACCAGGTCAAAATGGAGGTTGTTTAAATAGAATTCGGGTAATCCAAAATTATTGGACTAAAATACCTTTTGTCGAAAATAATGGGTATTGATGATTTTAAACCTATTCTAAATTTTTAAAAGCATCCAATCAACAATTAATGAACCTAATTAGAGTATTTCATAGTCAATTTGATGATAAGATAGTTGAGGAATAATTTCAAGATTTAATTCGGTTATGGTGAATTAAATGCATTAAAGGGCAATTTGGTCTTTTGGTACTCATTAAGGGCAATTTGGTCTTCTTACATGATATTAACGGATTGATGTGTTATTAGAGATGACCAATGAGAAAATGACATATGTGTGATGAGTCATTAGTGATGGCAAATAGGAAGGTGACATGTGTCATCCATTAAATGATTATAAAAAGCAAAATTTAAGTCATTTTGCTTCAATTTGTGAGAGTGCCGTGAAAGTGGCATTAAAGAGCCCAAAACCTAAAAGGAAATAAGAGAAAAGCAAGAGCAGGCTTCGGCCATTAATGAGAGAAAGGAAGGAAGAGAGAAAAAAAGAGAAAAGAGAACTACGACTAAGCCATGTTGAAGTGATCCAAGGCATTTTTCATGCTCTTCCACCTCCAATCAAGCTTCTAACTAGATTTCATAGTTGTCCAAGTGAAGAGAAAGAAGAAAATTGGTTGGTAAGCTTACTGATTTTGTTTAAAATTTGGATTTGTTGGGTTATAGGCTAGATTTGGTTTTTATGGTGTAAATTACACCCTTTTGATGAGAGATAAGGTTTTATTACATTAGAAGCAATTGGGAGAAGAAAACTAAGTGAATCTAGTGTATAAGACCTTGGTCAAACTTGGTCAAAGATCAGATTTATTGTCTAAAATATTTATTTTGTTATTTGATGAGTTAAGATTAATGAAAGACATTAGGAAGTTAGTTTATTGATGAAATAATGGAAGAAAAACCACAGAAATGACTAGCTGAGTTTTTGGTCATGGTTAGGGTTCATAATGGATTATGATCCAAATTCCTATTTTGATGTTTTGTGATGTTTATAGCATGATTTTGATGATAAGGAAGTAAAGAAATGTAAAAAAATTGATTTGGAATTGGTTTTGATTGAAATTTTGTTTAGGGTGCATGATTTTGTAAAAAGTTATTAATGAAATTTTATGGCTTAAATGTGTGTACTAAAATGTCATAGAAGTGAATTTGAATTGGCTTTAAGTGATAGCAATCAAATGGAATTGAATTGGAAAGCTAATGTTAAACATGTTAAGTTTAGCCTTAAAGACATTTTTAGAATAAAAGCATGATTATGATGTAATGACCATGTGAATGTAATTAAGGATGGTCATTAAATGTATTTGTGGTATTGAAATGATTAAAAGAAGTGTTATGTTGTTAGTTGGAGAAAAAAAATTAGTATATGGAGTGTATGTGGAAAGTAATGATGTTAACTTGGTTTATAGTGTATTTGATTGGAAAATGTGTTAAAGAGTTGAATGTTCTCATATTAGGTTTATGGATCGAAAAAGGAAAATAACTGAAGGATTTCTACACGGTGAAAAGGAAACTAGCTAGTTATGAGTTTATTTTAATTGTTTTATATGACTAAATTCTTTGCAAAAGAATTGATGACATGTGAGCATACTTTAAATTGAGTTTATGCAAATGGTTTTCATTTGATCATGAAATGAATATTTATGTTGAGTTTTACACAAATGATATTTTACAAGTGAATATTGCTAGCACAAGTGTATGCTTTGGCAATATATGAGTTTTAATTTGAAACTTAAATTTTGTATAATTGGGAGTTACATTGAAATAATTCAACGATGAATCCTCCCATACTTGATTTAGAAAATAAGATGAGTTATAAATGTAACAGGTGTTTTTACCTATGGTACATTGCTAGGCTTTATATATGTTATTCTACCGATATATTTATAGCAGTTAACCTATTACGGGTAAGTGTTGTAGAATCAGCTCTGTAAATAGTAGTTAACCAGTCACGAGTAAACAATGTAGAACTAGCTCCTTGATTTTTTCGGGTAACTGATGCAGATCCAGCTCTATAACTACCGATTTATAGTGCCTAACCTATTACGGGTAAGTAATGTAGAACTAGCTCTGTAACTAGTGGTTAACCAGTTATGGGTAAACGATGCAAAACTAACTTTATGACTTTAGGCCTAGTGTCCCATATGGTAAAGAAACTGGTGATGGGCTATGTTGGGCAAGAAAAGTCATGTAATAATAATGCTACCACTATTTATTTTTAAAAATGATTTAAAAGGTACCATGTAGTATCAATTGTAGTAGTTGGCTTATTTTCAGTATAAAAGTTTTTACAAAAATTATTGTCACCACTATTTATTGCTTAAGAAAAAAAGGAAAATGGAAAATGGAAACTTGTATATTATAAGTTTAATGTTGAAAAACATTTTGGAATAGTATTTCAGAAAAATTGAAATTGTGTTTTACAAAATATTATTTTATTACCAGATTTGATGATGCACCAATAATTTATTATGGAAAATGTTTTACTATGAGTTTTATGATTGTACGAGAATATTGCAGTTCTATTGTTATAAAAAGTTAATTTTTTTTGTAAACTAATTACACTCACTGGGCTCGTTTAGCTCACCCTTATTTTTATATTTTTTAAACAAACCACCCTAGGTATACATACAGGTGTTGCAATAATAGGGACTCCGTTGTAAGATTAGTTGTATCATCAGGTGCTGCTATGCTTGTTTCATTTTGACATGTATATTTGTATAAAGAATGGATGTTTTTTTTTTTGAAAATTGAAGTTATAAATATATTGAACTTAACAAAAATAAAAGTTATGTACAGCCCTGTGATAGGGTAAACCAAGACAACCAATCACATCCACAAGTGTAATACTCCACAACCAAAAACACCAACACCATCTATAAGAACCAAGTCGTTCTACTTTTAGGACTCAATTCATCTTGCTTCCCATGCGCTATAAAAAGCTCCCTGATTAATTGAACTATTGTCGTCACAAGCTTATACTTTGGACGTTCCGTTCCTTGATAAAGGCAGATGTTCCGCTCCCTCCAAATATGATAAATTGCCATCATGAAAGACGTCTTGATCAAAATAAAATCACACTGTCCTTTAGCTGAAAAAAGAAGTATATCATGCATCACTTCAGCCTACTCAAAAGAAAATATGGGGACCCTAAGCATATGCAATAATCGGCTCCACACCGCTTTTGTATAGGTACACTCAAAGAACAAATGGTTCCGGGATTCATTAACAATTTTGAAAATTCTTGTAATAAAGAAATAACCAAACTAAGTAAAATAGTTTTATGTTGTCAGTTGAAAAATCAATATCCTAGTACAAAAGTAGAACTAGTTGCTACCTTACTAATATGGCACTCTCAATGTCACAATTACTAGTAAAAACTCTCTCTTTCTTTTCTCTCTGTTTTGCACTTCACATTCTAAAAAAAATTTATTGTACACCACTATATTCTTTTCACTTTTTGCACATACTCACTCTTTTTATTTTCTTGAGTGCTTACTTGTTTTTAACTCATTAAACACTCTTATTCTTAAGCTATCTATTTATTCAAACCACTAATGATTTTAGCCATAATCACCTCACGATCCTCTTGTAACTTTCTACACACATCTCTATAATATGGCTAGGTATGAACCTTAAATGCATTATTATCTTTATCTCTTGACATGATTGAATAATTCTCTCACTATTCCTATGCCTATTAATCACAAACCTACCAAACACTGACATAATTTGTAAACTTAATTGTTACTAATTTAACATTCTTTTTCTTGAAGCAATTATGATAATAAAAAATAACTATCTTCCTCCCTCACTCCAAATATAGTTTAGGATCATTCGTCCCAAAAAATGTAGGGATTTTCATCTTAATTCTTACCAAATTATTATCTCGTTTTGAACAACTATTTTCCCTTTTTAGAACTAATCTTATCATAATCATAATCATCCTTTTCTTCCTCCTCAAATGTGTGTTTCATAGAGAATTTAGGTTTTGATAGAGACTCTAAAGTATCCAATCTTATGTTTGTCTTGGGTAGACTTTATAAACAACTTGAGAATAAGTTTTGCATTACTTCCACCACAAACAAAGATTGATTTTCCTCATAACTCTCTTATATGTTTACGCTCAAGATTAGGTCACTTAAGCACTCGTGTTTCACTCAAATTTGGCTTTTTTTAATGATGTTCTTACCACTCTTACTTTTTATCACTCCATTTCCCCTTACAAACCCTTTAAGAGGAACTTTATCAATATTCCTACCAAAATGGTATGCAACAATGGGGTTTATTACTATAGTTGAGAAAAGGATTAACAAGGAAGAACAAAGGAAGTAAAATCAACATGAAGGTAACAGGGATGAATTGACATAAATAATAAGTTAACAAAAAAATTGAAGATGATTTAAATTACATTTTAGCACTCTCTAAGTCCTTAAATAAATTACAATAAAAGAATAACTCACTTCAAAAAATATATAATTAAATAAATTAGTTATTGACTTTGTTATTTAGTCATTGTACTCCAAAAAAGTATTATTTATTAGAATATTATTATTTAATTGTTACAAAAAATTTATTTTATTTATATTTATTTAAACTAACATAATATTAAATTTACTTAAAATTTTAATAAAATATAATAAAAATTATTTGAGTATGTAAACTTATAAATTGAGTCACTTATGTGTGGATATTAAATTTTAATAATAAAATTATGTTTACATAGTTAAATATTGTTGATTTATTAGGGCTCTTTTTTTTTACCTCGCCTAGGGCCTACAAAACGTTAGGAATGGCCTTGGTTGCTGGGAATTTAACGTTAGGTGGACTTGCTGGTGCGTCATCCCTTCTTTTTTTTTTTTATACATTAGATCATGCCAGAACACGCTTGGCTAATGATGCAAAGGTTGCTAAAAGGGGTGATGAAAAGAAGTTCATTTTATGGTTGTTTCCATTTTATCGATTCTATAAACCTCCTTAACCTTAGGGACAAGGTTTCTTAAAGGAGAAGGAATTGTTACGTATAAAAATAATATAGCAATTATACAACTATACTGGCATTGGTGGATAGTATAAGAATACTTGTAACCATTTCGTTAGGAGGAATGAAGATGAATTAGTTGTGTATCTCTCCTCTCTCTCTAAATTTCTCTGCCTTCTATCTTCCTCTAGACTCTTCTCTCTTCTGTTATTCAACTTTATTCATAACGGTTGTGCCTAACCTTAACTAGACCTTATGAGTATGATTATCAAGAAAATTTTGGTGACAATGGTGGGAAAAGAGTATAGAATAGATGAGGAAAAAGATTGCTCAATTGGAGCAATTTATTATACCAATTCCATCTAACAAGGACTTTTTGGTGATTATTCATTTAAATGACATTAATGAGATCCTGCATTAAAAAAATACTAGATGACCTTATTAGGGAAGTCATAGGCAAGTTGGGTGTAATGGAAGATGTATTGACAATCATCTGAGCCAATGGTATCTAATATATTGGTACAAACTAGACAAGGTCAAAAGTATTAGAAATGACTTATTTTGATAATGTTTAAGATGCTAAAGCTTTTAAGAATTTTATGTGGAATATTTAAGAATATGTTCATGCCACATGAGTGCTAAAAGTGGACAAAATAATATTGACCAGTATGTACTCGATTGGGAACTTATGGTAGCATCCTCAAGTCTTTGATTACTTGGATGTTGGTCTCCCTCGAATCAATACAATGGAGGCACTTTTATAGTAACTAAAGGAGCAATCATTGGCTTTAAACACATCTTAGGTTACAAAGCATCCTTGTATAATTTGTGACATGATGAACTAATATGAAATTACATGAAAAAATTCAATTTTTTCCTATTGTATATACAAAACATACTTATGGAAGATAAGCTCTTCAATTTTCTGTTAGGATGCTAATTTTGGGCAAAATCCATATATGTAAACGAGGTGTCTAATGTCTTGCTAGTGTTATTATAGTGGCTAATAAGGTAATGGACTTATGGTCAAACAAATAAAAGGAGAAATTTTCCAATGATAATAGAAATGGCAACCCAATTAAAGAGCAATCCATTGTACAAGTGGAGAAAAACAAGAATGGGTAACTAAGGATGAGAATAAGACGAGAGGGGTTCAGACCCTCTTTATAGGCTACTTGAGCTTAGCCTGAGACTCGCTCATAGTACCCCAAAATGATGTTATTTTTAGTGTAACTGACCAAAACGATATCATTTTTGTATTAAGTTTCTTAAACATACATATCAAAATGATGTTATTTTAGGCTGTTAAACCAATGGCATGCAAAGCTATAATGGAAGACATAAACCTTTAATGATATCAATACAAGTAGACTTTCATTGACACCTAGGAGAAAATGAAGTTGCTAAATAGAATAGTTCCTCTCTATTAACACTTTTTAGCTCACGAAGGAAGTTTTGAAGCTATGAAAGCAAGATAACTTGGTATAAGAGTATGTGAGAAAATTCATATCTTTGATGTTGGACATTCAAAATATGTCAAAGAAAGACAAGTTGTTCAACTTTATAAGCGGCTTACAAGGTTAGACACAAATTGAACTTTGAAGGAAAAACGTAAAAGACTTCCCTAGTACTATTGTAGTTATAGATGCCATTGTGGATCTCCAAATGCCATAACCATTTCAAACTAACGATGGAACTTCGAATGATTGTGAGAAAGGCAAGGAAAGGGCGTGTAGAACTTCTCACTATAAATTAAAGAAACAATCATCACAAGATATTATTTGTTTCATTTGTAAAGGGTCACATTTTATAAGAATGCCCGAGACAGAAGGTAAGTGAACAACAAATGAATTTTATGATCATGAAGGATCAAAAAAGGGAGGTAAGGACTCGATGGAAGAAGTCTACTTTAAAAATTATGCTATATTAGGCATAATAGGCCTTGTGAAAGAGCATCAAAGAAAAGCAAACACGATGGACAGAGGAATTGGTTTATAGGTAATATGTCAATAGAGACAAAGACTAACTCTTATCTTCAAACTTTGACTAAGGAGTCTTTAAGGGAATCACTCTAAAAGGAGTGCCTACATATGAGGACATCAAGTTTTTCTAGTGGAGGTATTGTGTTAGACTCTTAGTTCAAGTTGTATGAACATACAAGTAATGATAAGCCTTAGTTCTCACTTGACAGTTGGGTTGACGTGAAGATGGCAAGTTGACAATGGAATAAGGTAAACCTATGCAAGTGGATAAGACAAAATGGGTAATGTAAGCTTAAGAGTAGACAAGTATTTATATATATTGATGCATATTGACGAAAATTTTTAACAAGAGGCAAGATTTGGATACAAGACCAAAGACGAAAAGTGAACTAAGTCATGCTAAGTTCAAAGGTGCAGGAAAGAACTTAACTTTGATGATAAGGTCAAAGTTATGTAAATCTACAAGGTTTATTATATAATAGCTTAAATTATTGCCAATTTGGGTCATAGAGCAATGTGACTATACCACGGATGTGCTTGGATGGATCATACACAAAGAATGGCTTGAGATGGATAAACCAAAGGCTCTTTAAGGCAATTGACTTTATGAGGTGATGATGTGGCGACATATGGAAAGAACATGGAAGTAGTGAGGTAAAATAGTTTAAGCACTTCCTCGAGTAGTGGAAAATTAGGTTGGATGACGTGGCAACATATTGACATCTTCCAAACATATTTTCTAGTGGATAACTCCCCACTATGTTGGTGGACTCCACTAACATAGTAAGTTTATAGAGAAAGTGTGTAGTTTATCTTACTTAGTTCCTAAGCTCTTATAAGCATATGTAACATCCTTTGTAATTTCATTTGTGTAACATGGAGTACATTCAATCATTTAGAAAAGAGTTGAGAGTTTATGGGAAAGTTTTTGTTGAGAGATTTGAGTAGGGAGTTTTTTTAGTGATTTTATTGTAAAGTACTTCAAGGAGGAAGTCAATTGAGACAGTTATATTGATTATTGTGAATAGTTCAATAAAAGGTTGACTTTTATTATATCTCTATCTCTCTTGTTCATTTATTTTGATTGATTTATGCAAAACATTTGGTTTTTGAGAGTGTGAGTTAAATACCAAAATACAAATGACATGAGATGTTCGAAAATAAACGAATTTATTAATTGATGATCATGAGGGAAGGGTGAGCTAGGCTTTAAGAATTAAGCTTTACTATTGCACAAAGACTTCAGTAATTTTACCCAATTTTATTGCACTAAAAAAATCTCTATGATAATTAGCAAGGTTGAGTGAGTAGTATTAGGGTGATACATAACTTTCTTCGACAACAAGGGGCTATCAGCAGATGAATAGTCCTAATAATTGGTTTGTAAGAACGTATGACCATATTATTCACAAATGGCCTTAATAAATTGGAAATAAGATGACCACTTCAATTTTTAATTTGTGAACCATTAACGAAGAGCAACAAATGTTTTCCAATAGCATAATTTATTGATAATAAATTTTCCTATAAAAATTTGTTTGTGGTAATTATATGTATGAGATTGCATATGTATTTCCAGGTGTTATGGTTCTTTTACATCGCAAAAACAGATTTCTTAGACAACCTTAAAAGCAAGTTGACAAATTGAAATATAATAGACAAATTCGATAAATTCCTCGTAGCAAAGATGTCAATTTCTTTTTGTAAGGGAGTTTCCTAAACCCCTCTTTTTAGTAAGTTAGATAAGCTTACAATTGTGAAAATTCATTAATATTAGGTTGGCACGCTTTCATAAAGAAATGGTATAAATAGTTTTCTAGAAAATTGGCAAGGTATCTAGAAATTTATGAGATGTATAAGTTGTCCATTTTAGTGAAAATACATCACTTAAGTTATCTGGTGATTTTCTAACACCTTGATGCCTCATTTACGCAAGGTATTGTCATAGAAAATTGTTGCTATAACTTTAAAAAACTTTAACTAAAAGTTAGAAGTATAAGTCAAAAATTGAGAAGTTTGGTGGACTAAGTGTAATGATAGTTTTATGACATTTACTAAATTGTCTAAATTTGAATGTCTTATTAATATGATATATTTAGATAACCAACTATTTTATGTTATTTGTTAATTATTTTTAATTGTTTTTATTTGTATTGAACTCATAAAATATTATAATTGCTTAATAACTAACTTTAGAAAATTTTGCCTATAAATATCCTCATCAAATGTTGTAAATATTGTTATTCATTAAAATTTTCACATATCCTTGTCAAATGTTGTAAACATTTTTATGTATAAATAAAATTTCCCATTATATTTATTATATCAAGGGAGATTCTAATTGATATTTTGATGATAATAAAATATAATTACTACTAATAGGTTCATTGTTCTAATTGGAAGCAAAATAAGAAGAAGATATAGCCATAAACTTAAGAAGATAGTTCATAAAGCTAATACAAAAAGGGTTAAAGTTTACAATTGTAAGTCAAGAACAAAAGAAGATCAAGGCACATTAAAGTCATTTTATATTTTCTAATGTTAATTGTAATCTCATGTAGTCACTTTGATGATCTTAAAAGCTCATTATTTATAAACATTTCATATCACTTCATTGTATATATCTTTTCATTTATCGAGAGGTGTTAAGCTGTTGGTTTTTAAAGAAAAGCCTCTTGATCTTTGAAACATTCTTTGAGGGATATCTTGGAACTTTTTTTAATTATAATTTTATTCAAAAATTTAGTTTGAACATTTTAAGTTGTTAAAAATCATGTTTTTAGGGGATTGGTAGATCAATATAAGTTAGTATCAACTATTGTAAGCTAAATGTGTAACATGTGAGTTTGTTGAAACATTGGTCAACCTATATAGTGATATAGTCAACTAATATGCCTTTAAAGGACATATTAGTTAGCTTATATGGATAAGAGGTCGACCAAAGTGTAATGGATAGTAAATTTTGTGCAGTAAATGCATATTAATTGACCAATATGATATAGTGATCGATCAATATAGGTTAAAATTAGGTAGTTTCTTAAAACATTTGTTGAACTATGTAGGTGTGTGGCCAACCAATGTCCCCTTAAGTGACACATTGGTCGACTGCCCTAGTAGTAGACTAATGTCTTAAAGACTAGTGAATATATATATATATATATTGGTTGATTAATATGTTATACTGGTTTACTAGTGCTCTACAACTAGCCATTTTAACTACTAGTTTTTGACTCCAACAACTAATAGGTGTCCCAAAATCTTATAAGGATATGTTTTATCATTGTTTCTTGCATAAAGAAGCATTTACGTGCCTTTTAAATACATTTCTAATTGTTTTTCAATCATTTGAGCATCATTGTCTCATATTTGTATGAGTGAACTTTTTATCAAGTGATAAAGTGAGATATTTTGAGTTGTAATATTTGGTTGGGCATTATATTATTATATTTAGGAGTGTTATAAGTGGGGTTGAGGTTTCTCTTCACTGTGAAGGAAGATTGTAAAAAGTTCCTCTTTGCCAATTAAAGATTGTACAAAGGTTATTCTTTGCCTTAAAAGAAGAATTATAGTTGAATTCTAAAAACTATCTTGGGAATGGATGTAGGCAAGGATAGTTTACCAAATCACTATGAATCGGTTTTGTTCTCTCTTCCTTATCATCTTTAAATTATTATTCAGTTGGTTGATTGATTTACATTAAACGATTCCTTTATTCTTATATATAATGATAGTTGTTAAATTGAGTTCATTGGTTATAAAATTTTGTAAATACCTAATTCACTTCCCTCTTAGTTATCACTAGGGATGAATAAGTGGTATCAAAGTGTGTCTATTAGGTTAACATTTCAAATGAAATCATATAGAAAAGATAATAATTGCATATATAGGGGAATCATCATCATCATTTAATTAAAAGGGACAAAGCATTAGTAGAGCACCTTTCTTTGATGACAATGATTACCTCTATTGGAAAACTAGGATGAGATTCTTCTTAATACCTGAAAATATAGACTTATGGGATATAGTTTTTAGTAGTCCCTTTATACCTACAAAAATCTTAGATAATAAAAATGTCCCAAACTAAAGGAAGAATGGGAACCTCCAAATATGAGATTAATTTTCTTAAATAATAGGCCCATACACATCTTATTTTGTGTATTAGGAAGAAATCAATTCAATAAGGTCTTCATGTGTGAATTGTCTCATGAAATCTGAAAAACTTTAAAAGTTACATATAAGGGAACAAATCAAATAAAGTAGAGCAAAGTGAGCATGCTAACACACCAATATGAATTGTTTCAAATGAAGTGTGATAAAAGCATATTTAGTATGTACATTAGATTTATTGATATTATTAATGCTCTCAAAGGCCTTAGAAAGATATATACTAATGTTGAAATGGTAAGAAAGTTGTTTAGGTCACTTCCGAAGATGTGACAAGCTAAAGTGACGGTTATATAAGAAGCCAGAGATCTAACAACACTACCATTAGAGGAAATTACTAGATCTCTCCTAATATATGAAATGAGACTCTAAGAGACACAAGAAGAAAAAATATTTCCAAAGAAAAAAGACTTATCATTTAAAGTATCAAAGGAGGAATCAAGTGAAGAAGAGAAATGGAAGGGATGATGAAGGTCTTAACTTTAACATTAGGAAATTTAAAAGGTTTTTAAAGAGGAAAAAATTCTCCAAAATAAAGGAATTCAAGGAAGGTAAAAGTAATTCAAAATGTAAATCCTCACATTATTTATTTTAAATATAGAAAGTTCAACCACATGAAGTCACAATGTCCTGTACCCAAAGATAATGATAAGTGTGGAAGAAACTATAAGAAGGAGAAGAAGGATAAAAACAAGAAGAAAATACTTAAAGCCTCAACTTGGGATCATACAAATGAATCTAAAAATGAACATTCTAAATGACATATAGCTCTTATGTGCTTTATAGTTATGAATGATAATGAAATAATATCTAACTCTAATTTGTGTGATAGTGATATTGATTTGACAAATGATGAACAAGTTAAAAGTTCTAAAATCATGAGTAAGAAAAGGAAGAAATTATCTTACAAACTCAAGGAACTTCAAAAACAATTAGATGCATGCATGAATGAGAACAAAAAGATGAAAAGAAAATTATATAATGTTAAAGCATTTAAAAATGTCATCATTAAAGAAAATCATGCATTAGACACATTAAAGCATGAAAATGAGACATTAGAAGGAGATCAATGTTCTCAAAGATTCAATATCCAAATTCTTTAAAGGGAGTAAAAAACTGGAAAACATGCTAAGAGCTCAAAATATTTCCAATAATAGGCATGAAATCGGATATAACCTTAGAAGTGAAGATAATTTTAAAACTATATTTGTAAAAGGAAAATATTTGTATAACAAAGAACCATTGCCTAATATGATAAATGAATATGGAGCCTCCACATCTAAGCATATGTATGCACAAGCGACATCTACTAGGATTCATTCTAAGAGCAAGCATCATGCTTTCATATATGGCTCACAATCTAGTTATAAAGTTCAATACTCTTAAGAGAGGAATAGGCATAACTTTTATGATATCATGTAAACCCTTGTAAACCTCAAAGAAGCATACATCAAGCCTTCATTTATAGTAGGTATCATACAAATAACCATGGTAGCTCATCTCACTATCTTAGGAGAATATTCAACACCTTTAATATCCAAAAGAAGATTTCTTATTATACATACACACATAAAACACCAAGGAATGCATTCATGCATAATCATCACTCATATAACATGGTATTTCATTTTTGTGGTAAGTATGGACATGTTGAAAGATTTTGTTTCCTTAAATAGAGAATGTTCAGTAAACCTTTTAAAGTGTGGGTTGAAAAGAAGAAGGAGAACACCAATCAAAGACCCAAGTTCATTTGGGTACTTGAAACAACATGATGACTTTGTTTATAGAAAAGAAATAAAAGGTATGTGAATAGTGAATGCTCCAGGCATGTTTTTTCTTTATTATTGTTGAAAATCATATAGCATGTTTAATAGGAACTTCTTTTGAAGAGTTTGTACATGTTGTTTTTAATCTCACCACCTTGTATCAAAGAAAGTCTTGAAGATGTTGTATGATATGGAGAAATTAGCCCTTAAAGAATAGCCACTAAGATTTTTCAAAAAAGTTAATTGTTGAACCAAGAGAGGGAGATGAGAAGGATGGCATCCTTTTAATGGATTATAAATTCATGAAGAATCATTCGATTCATATCATAGGTAATGTTTAACAAGAGGTGCTTATTAATTCATATGTTAGATATTTGTCACATCTTGTCTTTATTTGTAAAATTAAGTCTAAATTCTTAATGATGAATGTTCGGCTTGCACTCTGAATAAAAGATTAAACTTATTTTTTAAGAGTATAATATGAACATTAGTATCTAGACTTAAAAGTTATATGCAAATAGGGATATTGAGTTAAAATTTGTTGATGTACTAGATCAATAAGGAGATAAGTTCACTAAACCAATGTAAAGGATATTAGGAGGGAAGGTAAGATTCTATATGATTAAAGTCTCTTCTAATGCTTATAATTGTTCTTAATTGATATTTCTATAAACTATTAAGTGTTTTGATGTTTTAATTTAAGGTTTGGGTTTGATTTGCAAGTCTTTAAGTCTTATTGGATGACCAATATTATAGTGTGATCAACCAATGTTCTAAAAAAATTATCTTTTTATCTTTCCAGTGACTATGTAGGTTGTTTGGCTATTAGTGTGGTCGACCACACATAAACACTGGTCGACCAATTGAGCCATGTGGTTGATAATTCTTAACGTTTTAAGCTATTCTCTTTTTTATATATATATTTCATCTTGGTTGTTTATATCTTCCAAAAAAAAATAGACAACTCGCTCTTTTCTTTGAAAAACAACATCCCTCATTTCATAAGAATCAAGTTAGGTTATACCGAATTGAAACTTTAGTATTCTTGGGTTTCAAATATAAGGATTCTAAAATATTTTCAAATTTTGGGTTTTTTTAAAAATGGATGCTTTCGTAGTAAAAAAGGTGTCATGGTTGTTACCATTTCAATTATACCAATACATCTATAATTTTGTTGAAATTTGACATTTTAGGTACTTTGTCATTTCATTCTTTTGTTAGTAATTTTGGAAATTTTAAAATGATTTACTGTTTTATAAAATTGATGATTGAATACTACAATTACGTTTAATTTTTTATAACTTTGACCCCTAATTTTGTTAGAACTTGCCTTTTTTGCTTTAATTGAATTTTCAACTTAGGCACAGTACTAAAATTAAGGATTTTTCAAATTTGGACATAAGTAGGAATTTTCTTTTTATCAAAATTGACCTTGTAATTGGGTGATATCTTGACACATTGGTCGATCATTGTATCTATGTGGTCAACCAATATACATCTAGGGATACATCGATCAACCAATATGCCCTAATGGTTGACCAATATCTCAACGACTAGTGAATATATTCATTCAATGCACACTGGTCAACTAATATGTTATACTGATCGACTAATGTTATGTAACTAGCTATTGTAACAAGTAGTTTTTAGCTCCAGCGGCTAGTAAGGGTGCTAAAACCCTATAAATACTTTTTTGATTGGTTCTTGTATAAAGTAGTATTTGGGTGTCTTTTACATATATTTCTAAATAGTTTTCAATTATTTGAGCATTATTGTCTCATATTTGTGTCAATAAGCTTCTTTAAAGTTATCAAGTGATAAAATGAGATATTTTAAGTTGTAAGATTTGGTTGGGGCATTATATTATTATACTTGGAGGTGTTACATATGACATTGAGATTCCTTTTGATCGTGAAAGAAGCTTATAAAAGAATTTCTTTTTATTAAGTAAAGATTGTATGAAGGTTATTCTTCATCTTGAAAAAAGAAGTATAGTGGAATTTCAAAAAGAATCTTTTGAGTGGATGTAAGTAAGGATTATTTACCCAACCATTGTAAATTAGTTTACTTTCTCTCTTCTTTATCCTCTTTAAAGTATTATTCAATAGTTTGATTGATTTATATTAATCAGTTCCTTTATTCTTATTATATATTGATAGTTGTTAAATTGAATTCATTGGTTAGAAAATTTTATTAAATATTGTAAATACATAATTCACCTTCCCTCTTAAGTGTCATTAGAGAACAACACTATTATATCATATCATGGTATTTATTTATATTCCAAAAAGCATCCCTAGCAATGATGCCATAAGGTATTTGATAAAAAGTTGCTAAGATTATTGGAAGAAAACTTAATCATTAATTTTTCACTTAAAAATATTTATAATTTTTTATATATAAACATGGTTTTTATTTATATAGCTTAGTTTCTAATTTTTAAGTCTTAAAATATCTAAATTATAATGCACATTAATTGTAGGACAAAAAAGGTCACGTAATTAAGTTGATGCAAATTAGTATGACAAGAAGTTGTTTAATTAAAAACGTCAAGCTAATAATGAAAATCTTTGACTATCAAAAAAGAAGTCCCAATTGTCAAAGTAAATTTTCATTTCTTCATACTCACCTCTCTGTTTTTTTTTTTTTTGGGAGAAATCTAACAGATTTAAGGAGGCCAGAAGAGGAAGAAGAATATAAATGGAGAAAAATGAAAAGAGGGAGGAATTGTCAACTTTTTTGGCTTGCCGACTGTTCTCATGGTTCAACTATGTTTTGTATTTCAAGCCTATGATTATGGGACCATTGCAGAACCTTAATGACTTGTTTTTCTTGGCTTTTATGATACGTCAATATCTTTGGAGTTGGATATCTTTCCATAAGTAAACATAGTTTTCATTACTGTTTCCGATATTTTTCATTAGTTTTTCTTTCTCAAGTTACTGCACAAGTTCTTAGTTCTCTTCGTAACTGTATTTTAAGTTTCTAAACATATGCCCCAAAAGATACACACACCTTCATTGAGCCCATTAAATTTTGAAGTATTGGTTATGTTTATGATCATTCGAGACTTTGTTTTAGAAGTATGATTATCAAAATCAATTCATCATTCAATATTTTTACTATCAAGTTATGCAATTTTTCTTGATAATAACATTGCCGTTTAGTAATAAGAAAATTTACGACAAATGGTGAATATACTCTATATTTCTTGAATTATTCTATATTAAAAATAAATAAGTTATTGAATTATTTAAAATGTTATGTATTACTCCTATCAAGTGACTTAACGGTTCTATTTAAGTCACGGGCTAGTAAATTTCTCAATTCAACATATTAAGAAGTTGAGCACTTTTGTCTATATATGAAACTCTTACTTCATCCCCTAATGTTACAGACTTGTTCTATTTATTTTGTTCCTATCTTGTTTTATGCACAATACGACATCGTTTTATAGTGGTTTTAATTATAAAGTTTAACAAAAAAAAGTTTTATCTAAAAAATATTTAATATTGTTAATTTTTTGTGCAAGGACCTTGTTAATGACAACAAAAATTTGTATTTATTATTTTTATATGCATCCCATAAATTTATATCAATATGTAACAATATATTAATTACGTCTTTTAAATTAAATATTCAATTAATTTATGAATTTAGTCCAGCGAATTGTATAAATTAACTTAAGCTTCCTTGTTTTAAAATCAGTTGAAGCCAAGCGACCTCATATTATGCGTGGTTGTATATATTACAAGAAGCACCCTTGTTTTGATAATCTAAAAGCCGCGCCATGTTCAAACTTCAAAGCCCTATTGGGATGATCAAATTTTATTGGGTACTCCACGCAACAATGCTATCTTGTAATTCAAGTTGCAAACTCTACAAGTAACATTGCCTTCAGTGTCACGAATATTATACAGTCGTTTTCTTGTTTTCGCGGCCTATTTTTAAGGGATAACAAACTAACAACAGTTAATCCCATTTCTCGATGCAAGTAACAATGAAGGCTCTCATACTTCAATATATCCTTAATAATTAATTAAGGATGTTCTGAGTTGTAATATCTTCATTGAAAACGAAACCCTTCTAACATTTTCACAACAAAAGATCTCTTGTTTTTGTCACAGAAGATACTGTAACAATGAGCATTTAGTCAGCAGCATTTCACTCTAGATGGACAGCAAAAAAAAGGATGGGTGCTTGATTCCCACCATAGGTAACAAGCCCTTATCGATTCTAATCCAAAGTTAGGTCACATTCCAAACTTTTAGTTATATCATCATCTAAAAGTTCAAATGACCTTATGAAGTAGAAATATATCGTGTTCCTGAATTTGACATGTGTGGTAAATCTTCACCTCTATTCATCTGTAATAGCGCTCTACTTTGTAGTGGAGTAGTTGCATTGACATTCCTATGACATAGATATGCCCTTTAAGATAATGAATGTCAATTAAAGGATGCAACTTATGAGTTTTCTTATCGTAGAAGGTATGAAATAAAGATATTGGTGGAGTTCAAGTAGAGTATGTCAAAGCGTGATAGGTCAAAAAAATTGAAATAAAGGGTTTGAGTCGAATAAGGCCGAATTGAAAGATCAGAAGTAACTGAATTTATACTAAAACGACTACTACTTCGACATTATTATAATCACCATACCCATCCCAAAGTACTCGAGTGGATTACTATCATGTAACCTACTGGCATTAGAATGTATCTACACTTGGGAAACACAATTTGATCACTAATATAAACTCAAAAGGGAAATTAGTGATGTTTATCTAAATCTTAGTGTCAGTCGTTGCTTGTCAAGAGTAGGAATGGGGCATAAATGATTGCTTGTTAACGCAAACTCTTAGATATCTGTGTATATTTCTTTATCTACGAGGGCTCCTAGTTGATTCGCCATGTAACTTCATATATAGTATTAAAATATCCACTTTATGTTTGGTATCAAGACATTTTTGTTTAATTGTGTTGAACTATCCTCCTCAAGAACTCAGTTCGAGATGATATTGTCTGCAAAGTTAGGAATCGGGATAGAACCTTCTTTTGGTTTAATAATTGGACACAACATAGTTCCATTTCTCAACTCCAAAATTTTAATCCAAGCCTTCTACCATTTCCTACCAACACTAATATGAGCTTCTTCATCAGAGGGGATTCTTTGGATTTCACATTATCTCCAATACTTAGAGCCCCATTATTTCCCTTCAAACTGCTCTGATTTATTCTTTTGGAAGAATCAACCTATAAACTAGTTGAAGATCAAACGCATAGTTGAGGTTCTTCGGGTGAGAATGCCTCGGGTAGCTTGGAATAGCATTGTGTAGCATAGAAACCTCCCTCCAAAGGTCTCCTTCCTCCTCTGACTGACCATGAAGAATAAGCTTAGTATTACGGATCGACTTTCCTACGTTGATATTAATAGATCTTGTCCACTATGTTTAACGCATGCTGAATCAAGAGACCACCTTTTCTTTTTGTGCCTCACTGCTACTTTGGTTTTGGAGCAGGTCAAGTCATATTGTGGATCGAATATTTATGATAATTCACTAACTAGTATCATCAATTGTTGACAACTCATTCATCTGTACGAAGAGCTGAAAGAGAGACCTTTATCATTGCCATGAGTATGATAGTTCAAGCCATATGGAAGGAAAGAAACACAAGACGGTTTACGGCCATTAGCTGTAGAAACTAAGCACAGAGTTTTATGGCTTCAAGGCGTGTAACACTGCCACTTTCCTAAAGAAATATTTTCCCTCTATACTGCACGAGTCAGCAAATCTTCTTCAGGATACAATGAAGAACCCTACTTGCACTTGCAGAAGTGAAAGCTGAAAAATCAAGCAATTTCTAGTGTGTTTAAAAAGG
>JANZXP010000195.1:36934676-36957270 GCA_027576715.1 Erythroxylum flavicans | reverse complement strand
GACTGAGGAGCACATGAGGAGACAGTATCCTCACCTGTTCGGAGACTTTGTGCTGCCATTTGAACAGCAACAGGTAGTCCCCTCTTCTCATTCCACACCAAATGGTTCCTGAAATTCCAGATTTCCCATATCATTACCATACCCAATTCCTGCTACTCCTTACTCCAATTTGCCATAATAAAAGTAAGTCACCCATGCATTGGGTTCATATTAACATGAACAGGTAACCTATTCCACTGCCCAGCCTCACGAGCAAAAGGACATTCGAATAGAATGTGAGATATGGTTTCAACATCCTGACTGCAAATCGGACACATTACCTTCACCTCTACTCGTCTGTATCTTAATCTCTCCCTTGCTGGCAAAAAACCCCGACAGCGTCTCCAAACAAAGTTTAACGCCTTTTTTGAAACATCAACCTTCCAAATCTACTTCCGTTGCAATGCGGTCAGGTCTTCATTAGTAGGGAAATTATCAGCAATCATCCTATAGCCACTTTTAACTATGTGCTCACCCTATTTATCATTCACCCAAATCCAAGAATCATTCAATACCCTCCTCAAACATGGTATTTTCATAATTGCCTCCACCTCTTCCTCTGAAAATAACAAATTCAATTTTTCAACATCCCACTGCATCCCACCTTCATCTCTTAATTCATCCATTAAGACTGAATCTCTTCCTGTATTATTTTCCAAAATTACTCGAAAAGTTGGTAACATTGGGACCCAGGAGTCTTGAAAGACTGAAATTGACTCTCCATAAGTAACAATCGAATTTGGATTAATCAGTTGATCAATTCAATCACTAACTCAGAAAAATCTATTGGTCTAAAAGGTATTGATTCCTTGCCCATAGTTAACACGGGAGATATACAGAAAATGACAACCCTGACACTGATTGCTACGTAAAAACAACGAGACAGCTCGTCTTGCTGTTGTTGTCGATTAATTGAAATAGGGACTATAGACAAGAAGTGTCACGCCTGTATTAGAATAAATGTATTTTTATTGGGTCCTTGATGATAAGGTTCAAAAACCAATATTTTATTATTGGTAAAGGTTACGGTTAAAAAAACACAATGCCCTTTATATACTCAAGGGTTCGACCAATAAAATTGAAGCATGTATATTTCTTGCAGGAGCTAATTGAGTTCCTAGAGGATCTAATTACTCGGATGCAGTTAAGCTCATACAAGCAGGGTTACATGAGACCATAGATCAACTTTGCCTGTGGCTAAAATATAGAGAAGGGGTATTTCAAATGGAGATCCTTCTTGCTCTTTTAGATTTTTTAGCTTTTTTTCTTATAATTAGTGTAAATTTTTATACATGTGGTACTTACTTTTTAAAAATTTAGTCTAAGTTTTTTCCCACTTAACTGTATTATTATTATTATTATTATTTCATATTCTATTTATTAATGATTGATTTATTTATTTATTATATTTTTTATGTGCATTATCTGAAAACAACTTCTTTATTAGTTATAGACAAGAATACGTATTTCTAGGCCTCTTTATATTTTTCGAATAAGTGAAATTTTTACTAAATTGTTATTATTATAAAACTTGACGTGATAAAAAAAAAGATTATGTGCAAATGACCGGTGAACATGTTGCGAGTTGAAGATTGATGTTTGACCATAATAATTATTAGTAGTGTTATTTATATTACATATTTATTTTCTTGTTAGGTCCAAAACTTAACTGAAATTTTAAAATTACTTATTTTGTTTGAAATAGCCAATAAAAGAGATGCTTGTTTACTTCATTCAACAGATTTTGAATATTACCTTATTTTATAAAACATAAGAAGACAAGAAACTCTCTTTTCCACTTTGATTCTTACCAATTTTCATAAAACGTTGTAAATCAAATTCTCTTCTTATTAGTAAGTTTTATCAATTGGGTCTAGGCGTGTAATAGATTGTTATCAATCACTACGGATCTAAATCCTAAATTGTTCAACCACTCTAATCACTCAAACACAACAGATGTTGCAACAATTGATGCATTTGATTAGGGTTATGAAATGGCCCTCAACAAATGAGATTGCTCAACTTAATCGTAAAAATCTTGAATCGGTTAATTTTTTAGTTCGATTTTTAACTTTTTAATTTGATTTACTTTAATAACTTTTATTATTAAAAACTGATCGACTTATTAATTAATCAGTAAGTTTTTAAAAGTTAAATGATTTTTTATAAACTAAAATAAGTAATTAATTTTTGTCTAATAATCTCTTTTTTCAATTAAACATCAACTTCTTTGATAGGTAAAAATAGTCTTTTTCAATCATTTTTTAATTTTTTTAATTTTGTCTAATAATTTTATGATAATAATATTAGTTAAATCTTAAATTTTTATTTTATCTATTTAACTTTTGGTCTATTTTTAAAATATTATTGCCAACACTTCTTGTGACATGAGCTCCTAGGAATCCATGTGATCTTCGAATAGGAAGATGAAGATGTTAGTTCAAGTGAATGCTATGACGGACCAAATTTGAATTAATGACCATAGAAAACTTTGTTGCAAATATCAAAAGGCACATACCCGGTTTCAAGAGAAGAAGTGATACTAATATGTTCTTTGAATAGTATAGTCCAATGAATAAAAAAGAAGTGTTTGAATATTAAAACTATACTAAGATCTAAAAGTGCAATTATGATGTTTTTGAATTCACTGACTATGTTGTTTTACAGTTAAACAAATTGAATAATCAACGTGGCAAGATGTGAAGGAAGAAGTTATTGATACAAAACATATTGTTTCTTACTATTTTAGTTCATTTGGTCCGTTAATATAGTGACAAAAATCAAAATTAATATCATTCTATATATACTTTTTGAAATAGTAGTATAGAAGAATGTTTTTGTTGTACATTATACTAAAGTTTACATAGGTACTTATACAACATGATTTATGTCTAAGTATAGAAATACATTTAATATAGAGGAATGCAATGCTAAGATTATGCTAATATAATTGCAATGAATGTAGAGCTGAATTTATGGAGCTTGAATCATGGCTGAAGACTTGCATACGTTATCATCCCCCCTCAAGTTCATGGATGAAGTAACAGTGAGCTTGTGTCTGAGTTGATGAAATGATGTTGAGGTAAAAGGTTTGGTTATGACATTAGCAATGTGGTCTTTAGCTGAAATATGTCTTATAAACAGAGCTTTCTTAGCTACCAAATCACGAAACGAAATGAATATCAATTTCAATATGTTTGGTATGAGCATGAGCAACTAGATCTGCAATGAGAAATGTAGCACTAAGGTTATCACACCACAAGGTTGGCTTTAAGTTAAAAAAGCCAATTTCATTTAGTGAGGATGTAATCTAGCATAGTTCAGTTGATGCAAGAGAAATACTCTGATATTTTGCTTCAGTACTAGAGCAAGCAACTGTTGGTTGTTTCTTAGCACACCAAGAGATAAGATTGAACCTAAATAGATGCAATGGCCAGAGGTAGAGCGATGGTCATCAAGACAACCAGCCCAATCAGCATTAGAATAGGCTATAAGAGTAAGATTTGGTGATCTTTTGAAGTGTAAGCCATAAGAGATGGTAGACTATAATGGTAGACTGTAGATACGGAAGGATACATTTGACAGTTGTCCAGTGAACATCTATAGGACAATAGAGGAATTGGGAGACTTTGTTAACAGAAAACTAGATATCAGGACGGGTGAGGCAAAGGTACTGGAGGGCGCCAATAGTGCTTCGATATTCAATTGCATCTGATAGTGGTATGCCATGGTTTTTGGAAAGGGGTAAGGTGGGTTTCATAGGGGTTTATGTAAGTTTAGATTGGTCAAGATTGGTGCGAGTGCGGAGTTCTTTGGTGTATTTAGTTTGGGTGAGGAGTAGGCCATCTGGTGTGGTGGTGGCTTCAATTCTAAGGAAGTAGTGAAGACAATCAAGATCTTTTATAGAGAAGATATCATGTAGGTTATTGATTAGAGTGATAATGAAGGATTAGGAGGAGCTAGTAACCAAGATATCACCCATGTAGACTAAAAGGAAGGTTGTATTAGTGGGAGTGATGTGAATGAAGAGAGAGGTGTCAGATTTGGAGGGTATAAAGTTTAGTTCTATAAACTTTTGAATTGGGCGATGAAACCAGGCACAAGGGGCTTGTTTTAAACCATAAAGGGCCTTGTGTAGATGATAGACACAATAAGGATGTTGGGGATCAACAAAACCAGGTGGTTGGAGCATGTAAACAGATTCTTAGAGATTTCTATATAGGAATGCATTGTTGACATCTAATTGACATATGGGCCAAGAATTAGAGAGAGCAATGGTGAGGATAATACGAATGGATGTTGGTTTAATTACAGGACTAAAAGTATCAGTATAGTCAATACCTGGTGATTGGTGATATCCTTTTATGGCTAGGCAAGTTTTGTAACGATCTAGTGTCCCATCAGGTTTTCTTTTAGTTCGAAAGACCCATTTGCACCTTACTATATTGACATTGGTTAGTGGTAGGATAAGGGTCCAGGTTTTATTTCGATAGAGAGCTTGAATTTTATCAGACATAGCTTGACACCAATGGGAGAATTTTTTAGCCTGTATATAACAAGTAGGGTCAGGAGGATCGAGTGAGGAGTTATTGGTATGCGAGATAACATAGTCTTAAAAGGTTATTAGTTTTCGGGTATTTGTGCGAGCGCGGCTAGCCATAGGATGATGGGTTTGCTGAGATTGTTGGGTGGTTAAAGGTCGTTGTGGTGATGATTGATGGTGTAATTGCGGTGCAGTAGATGATGGAGGTGTGTATAATGGTAAAGGTAAGGTTATTGTAGGAGGTGGATGTAATAAAGGTGGTAGATTGGTAAGGTATTTGTATGAAAATTGGGTCTCAACGAAATGAACATGTCAAGAGAGATGGATTTTATTTGTGGTGGGATGAAGGCAATCATAACCATTATGTTAAGGAGAGTACCCGAGAAATATGCATGGTCTGGAGTTAGGAGTGAGCTTATCAGACCATGTTGAGCCAAGGAATGGAGAGCAGGTACATCCAAAAACTCTAAGGTAAGTAAGATTGGGTTTGGTAAGGAATAGGACTTCATAAGGCGATTTATTGAGGAGCACTGGTGTAGGAAGAAGATTAATTAGATAGATTGCAGTAGAAAAGGCTCCACACTAGAAGGTTTTTGGTAGTGATGCATGAAGGAGTAGGGTAAGGCATGTTTCAATAATGTGTCGAATTTTTTGTTTAGTAACACCATTTTGTTGGGGTGTGTGTGGACAAGAAATTCGGTTGATTATGCCATGAGTAGATGTGTGCTGGGCAAAAGGTCCTTTAACTAGTTCAGGGGCACCATCTGTTTGTAACACTTTGATCTATGTGCAAAGCATATTTTCTTGAGTGGTTTTGAACTGTTGATCAAGGGCTTGTGATTTATGGGTTAATGGGTATATCCACGTGAAATGACTGTAGTCATCAATAAAAATGATAAAGTATTGATAACCAGAAAAGGATAAAGTTAGGGAGGGGGCCATATATTGCAGTGAATAAGCTGTAACGGAGCAGCTGATATTCGTGAGGACGAACAAAAAGGAAGTCTAGTACTTTTATCTTGAAGACATGAAGTACAAGGTTTTATTACAAAAGGTTTATTAGAGACTGTGATGTGGTATGGATGACCAAGTCTTTGATGCCAAATGTCAGCGAGCACTGTATGAGGAGTAAAGGCAATTAGGTTGAGAACTGTGCGAGGAATCCATATTGGGTAGAGATTGTCGTGAATATTATCCTTAAGAAGTGGTGTCCTAGTTTCTAGATCCTTCATAACATAACCAAAAGAATTAAATTCAAGTGAACATGAATTATCAATGACAAATTGACCAATAGATAAAAGATTGGTAGTGATTTGTGGATCAAGTAGAACATTATTAAGATAAAGAGGTTTTGGATGATTGGTAATTATGCAGGTGCCAGTGGAAGTCATAGAAAGAATATTTCCATTATCAACAATCACTTGTCTTGTTCCATTGTAAAGTGTTATGTTGTCTAAGAGGGATAGATCCGACATCATGTAGGCAGAGGCACCACTGTTGGGAAGCCATTCATCTATATTGCTACTGGTGAGATTTGTATTATTTGGTGGATCATTAGATCGCAGCAGAAAAGGCATTGTGAAAAGTGTTTGGGTTAGGGTATGGTTGAGCATTATTGGGGTATCGAAAATGACATCTAGCTGTAGTATATCCCTTTTTGTAGCATAGTTGACAAGTAGGTAGATTATTGTTGTAGTTAGACTTCGTAGTGGGGTTGGGCTAAAAATGTTGGTGTTGGGTTAAGGTATAGGATCTGGAATGGGCTGGATAGTATGGGGAGTGTGGCTGGTGGGTTTGATAGGCATTGGAGTGGGCTGGGTTGGTATTGTGTGTGATGTGGGCTGGAAGGTTGTTTGGTGCGGGCCTAAAGACCAGGTTATTTGATTTGGGGAATTTTAGCTGATTAGGGTTGGAGAAACGTGGAAAGGGGTGACCATGTCGTCGTCCTCTACGTCTAAAGTTTCTGCTGGTGGTGCTGGCAGCAAAGGCAGGGTCGAGAGCAGAAGATGCAAGTGCATGATGCAGCATTAGTTGTTGTTCGTCCAGAAGTAGTTTTGCGCAGAGCTCAGTGAAGGACGGTGGGATCTCGCGATTCTCGATGAAGGTAACAAAGCTTCATAGTCGGCTGGTAGGCCAGTAAGAGCGAGAACAACAAAATCTTCATCTAGAACTGTGTCTCCAATTGTAGCCAGATCCTGCGCTATAAAGGATAGATCTGTGAGATATTGGAAGATGGAAGAGTTACCTTTCCTTGTGCTGTGCAATCAACGACAAAGAAGAGAACATCGGGCTGTTGTCTGCAGCAAGAAATGAGTCTCTAGTCGGGTCCATAGCTGGTGGGTAGTGGTACATCTAAATGCCAGAGAAGACACTGCTGATGACAAGGTAACAGTAGGAGCACAATACACTAATCCATCATTTTTGTCCCACTTTAGGTATTCTGGGGAGACTGAAGTTAAAGAAGACAATGCGGTGTTGATCTTTGCTGGTGCAGAGAGGGTGCCATCAATATGTCCAAGTAAGTCACTGGTACGCAAGATGGTTTTGACTTGATTCCTCCAGACTAGGTAATTGGAATTGTCTAGGATTGTGGTTATAAAATTTGTAATGTTTGGTAAGGGAAAAGATGTCGAGTTAGGTGAGATCATATTTGAGGGGTTAAGGAATGAGTGTTCTGGTTGTTAGGATTCCATGTGAAAGTAAGGGTTGGGTTGTGTTTAAAACAAATTGTTGGTGGTGGTGAAAGGCCGAGTGGTTGGACAGACTTGTGTATAAGGGGAAAAAAAGGAAGGAAAAATTTAGATGTGGGCTCTGATATCATGAAAGAGTAGTATAGAAGAATGTTTTTGTTGTATATTATACTGAAGTTTACACAGGTATTTATACAACATGATTTGTGTCTAAATATAAAACTACATTTAATCTAGAGGAACACAATGTTAAGATTATGTTAATATAATTGCAATGAATGTAGAGCTGAATTTATTGAGCTTGAATCATGGTTGAAGAATTGCATATGTTATCACTTTTTAATGATATAATCCTCAAATATTATTATCTCCCAATAATATAAACATCACAAAAATTAATCTCTTGTAGGGAAATTGTGAAAAATTTACACTTATATAAAAACTAAGTAATTAAAATAAAGTAAACGTATCAATGATCATGTTCAAAAATCTAGGACGTTACATGAGTTTGACTGAGTTAAGAGGATCTTATGTTAGAAAATCAACTATGATCCAGTCACAAGCACATCAACAAGTTAAAAATTTTAAAAGTTTTCTTATTAGATCTCAGCAATTGAATACATAAATCATAAAAGTTAATTAAATCGTATCTGATTCGAATTCTTACTGAAACATTTTTTACGAGGTGTCAGCCATGAGTTGTTTAATCATCTAACATCTGATGGTGTCTATATAAAAGAGAAAAAGAGCTTAACTTTTAAGAGGAATAAGTAGAAATGCTCGTCTTTTACTCTTACTTTTTATAGATAAAAAAACGTAAGGGTTTATTTTATTAAAATTAAATATTCTAATTATAATTAAAGTCAAACTCTAATTATAATTTAATTTAATTTTAATAAAATCAAAAATCCAATATTTGATATCTAAAGTTTCTCAAATTTTATAATTAAATTCAAAATTTAAATTGATTTTTTTCTTTTAACTGCTCTTTATGTATGACTTATTAGGTTTTTAATATGTTAACAATTATTATAAATTAGGTTTTTAATATGTTAACAATGATTATAAATTATAATTTTAATTCATAATTAAAATTATACAAATTAAAGCTACTTTTAATTTATTTTTAATTCTTCAATTAAATTATTTATAATCATATATCAAGATTTTTTTTTAGCAATATATCATGACCATCCAAATATTAGGAATGTCAAAGTGATTTAACTTAACCTATTTATTCATGGTTATGATGTATAATTTAATCATTTCGTCATTCAATAATCCAATTAGATTTAGAGTATAAATACAATGTCTACTACTTTATATCTAATCATTTTTAGTCTTACTAATTAGTAATTAATTTATAATTAATATTTTAAAAAATATTTTCAAATCTCAATTCACTGTGACTAGAGAATTCTTTAAATTGTTACTAATAAAGAACAGTAAAATATTCTATCTAATTATTTTAGAGTAACTGATCTTTTATTAAGTTATTCAATTATCTTCGTATGATTCATACTATACTAATTATTATTGACTAAGCTACTCTAGTTATAGTAGGTCATAAATAGCATCAAAGTACAATAATTCTCATATGAGATACTCTCGTAATCTTAAATCTAAAGATCAATTATACAACTATTATAATGAGGAAATCCACAAACACATCAATAATATTCTATTTGAGATCTTTATAATCAGTTAGTGTAGTGAACTTATTATCTAATAAGCACCCACACATTAGTTTAAGTATCTCTATATTTATATTTATAAGATCAATTACTTTCTTTATAAAAAACAAACATAACATATGTTAATTTTACCGTTTCATTAATACTTTATCTTAGTTAAATTATAACTAGGAACAACGTAAATAAGGAATAATACATAAATCAATATTATGTGTTTCGTACCGTACGATCAAAAAATGGTACAAAACTAGGTATATAAGTAACGGCCATCGGTATCGACAACTTCGCGTGTACCGTAAATTTTAAAATTTTGGAGGATTGTTTTGTAAAAAAAAAAAATAAAACCTCCCCTCCAAAGCCCAACGTAGAGCTATTCTCTCACTCTCTTTTTTATAGGCTTATAGATATTGGATTTATTTTCTTTATTTTATATATTTTCTTAAAATTTTGTAAAAGTGAAAATAAATTCTATATTGTAAAATTTAAAGTACTGAATATAATTTAATATATTGTTAATTAAATAGTTTATAAAATATAATTAAGATGACAAAAGTCATTTATCTTTTTAATTTATAATTATAATTATGATAATATTATATTATTGTCAAAATTAAGAATTATTATAATGATTTTTAAAGGTGTCTATTACTTTTAATTCAATTGT
The DNA here is from genome assembly GCA_027576715.1 of Erythroxylum flavicans. NCBI lineage: Eukaryota > Viridiplantae > Streptophyta > Magnoliopsida > Malpighiales > Erythroxylaceae > Erythroxylum > Erythroxylum flavicans. The sequence goes on along the minus strand of JANZXP010000195.1, from coordinate 36,947,640 downwards.
AATTATTATTATTTTTGTTAACGAACATATTTTAGTTTATATGATTTAGATTATTAAATTTTGTATCTATTTGATTATATTAATAATAAAATTTTACTTTAAAAGCTTTTGTTATTTTTTAATTTTAACTTTATAGGTTTATCTCTTCAAAAAAAACTTATAGGTTTATAGATATGGATTTATTTTCATTATTTTATATTTTAAAAAAATTAAAATTGAATAAATTGTATATTGCAAAATTTAATTTATTGAATAAATTTTAATATATTTTAATTGATATATTTATAAATTTTAATTAATATGTCAAAAGTTATCTTTTTAATTTATAATGATAATTATGATAATATTATTTTTATTTTCAAAATTAGGAATTATTATAATAAAAATTTTTAATGGTGTCTATATTGCTTTTAATCTAAGTGTAATTATTATTTTTTGATAATGAACATATTTTAATTTATATGATTCATATTCTTATATTTAGTATCCATTTGATTATATTAATAATACAAATTTACTTTAAAAATTTTCTTTAAGTAATAATTATGGTTATTATTTATATGTGGAATATGTGAAAAAATATTAAAAAATAAATAAATTATTATTTTAAATTTCTATTATTGTTATTTTTCAGGACAAAGTTAGTGCAAAATTATAAATTATACCATACAATATATTGAAGGACTATTTTGATTTTTTAAAAATTGAAGGACTATTTTATAATTTTAAAAAATTACTTAAAATGGTATTTGGTATTCACCAATACTGATACAGTACTATACTAGAAATAGATATGATACTGGTACCGATATGATATTCCTGACATTGACATAAATACAAATTGAATCTCATAATTATGATTTTATCATAATTTTAATGGCATAGTAATTAATTTAGAAAATTTTCTTTTGTATTAAAATATAAAATATAATTAACAAAGTACATAAAGATAAATAATATTTTATTAATTAAAATAATAATGTTATAAATAAAATTATAACCAATATACTAACATCTTATTCTGTCAGAGGATTCGAGTTTAGGTTAGGTTAGTATTAGGACTAAAGAAATATAAAGCACAAAAAGTCAAGAAAACGAATAAAAACAGGACTAAGTTACAGGATTTTTTGTTTTGAGTAAAAAATTCTTATAATAAGACAATATGTGTCCCTACCTCTCTGAAATGTACAATAGTTTTTGAGAGGTATCAGGGTCTATGTATGTAAACATCACCTAACCTATCCTTGCCAAGACATTTTATTTTCTAGCTAAGGTTGTATCGACAAGTTAACAATGAAGCAAAATGGATCTGTCTATGACGATAACCTCAAACAGAAGCACCTTCCACACAAACATTTGGAGATAGGTCTCCACCTAAAATTGGGTGAGAAGCTGTAATCCCAACCATTACAAATATAAAAGCACAACCCATGGTGCCTAGCAAAGAGGAACTGGATCGACCCGAAAAGGTAGATGCCATCTGGAGATTTGTGAAGCCACTTCCAATGCTCCCAAGCCTGTCGAATTCATTATTCAACCACGTTTGTGTTTTTCTGGCATCTTTTTAAATCGCCCTTTTGTCAAAGAATATAGTTGGCATTGACAATTGAAATTCTAAATTTGACTATTAGATCTAACGATTGAAAAATCAAATTGTTTCGATCAGTTTAACCGTAAAAATTTTGAATTGTTCAATTTTTAAGTTTAATTTTTAACTTTTTGGTTCGATTTACTTTAATAACTCTTGTTATTAAAAAAGCTTTATTTATTAATTAACCTGTCAATTTTTGTTAATTAATAAGTTCTTATAAATCAAAATAAATTAATTAATTTTCATTTAATAATCTTTTTATTCAATTAAACTTCAAATTCTTCAATAAGTAAGAACAATCTCTTTCAATTATATTTCAAATCTCTTAATTTTATTCAAACTTTAGTCAGTTTTATGACAGTTTAATACTCTTTAAATTTTTTAAATCTTAAACATCTTAATTTTCGATTTTTAAAACATTAATTGGAACTTAGAAATATTGTGTTTTTTTAATTGAAACAATTGCTAAAATAACTGGCGACATACCTAAAGACTATTCTGTTAATGCATACGTTTACAAATAAGTATAAGGTAAAATCCAAATGTTTGTCATTTGTAATTTCAGTTTCATAATTTAATGTTTTATAAAGAGCATTTTACAATGTCGGGGAGGGTATTTTTGTCGATAACCATAGATAACAGCAAAATAATACATAACAATTCCTCGAGTTTTGAGATCAACATATCGCTCCAATTTGTTCTAACTTCTCTTAAAGACCGCCTCGAAATGTGCCGTCTGGTTTTAGGCCGTTGTCTCCATGCACCTAACTCTTGAAATATAAAGTTTTACAGTCCCACGCCACAAACAAAGAAACAAAAAGATTTGCAACTCTTAATGTAACCCATTTGGCTTTATATGATATGAATGTCAGGAAGCGTTAGCTCCAAGGCTTTTAACTTTTAAGATCCAGTTTGTCGACCTTGCTGTGTTCAATATTCAATCAGAAATCAGTAACCAACCAGCTTTATAGGTCGAGTCAACTCATAAGGTAAATTTGGCCTGTTTGTCTAAACCTCCATATTGATGTGTTAACTCAATTTGGGTTAGCCCGTCTTGGCCACTACAGATGTTTTAATTATGGTTTTTAATTTTCTTCATTAAAAAAATCATAAATTTAAATTATCACTAACTTGCATCTAATGTCTAGTATTAGAACAATAATTTAACCTTACTGATGTAGAATTTTGTTTGTCGTGTCAAACATGTTAACGTGACTCTTTGTCTTATATAGAAAACAAAAAACAAAAAAGCAGACTTGTAGCGAGAACATAAAAAGTCAAATAAATCCTTCAATGTGCATGTGAACTATTTAGTCTATATAACATTTAAATGATAAAAATTATTAATCTTGTCTAAATAAAGAATTTTATATTTTTAATTAAAAACTGCATTTGAGTTTGAAGCATATCATCTTTAACAACTTTCATAATATTTTTATATATGTCATGTTATTTAAAATTAATATCATATATATGTTACACATCAATTAGCATTATATTTAAACAAATTCATGTTATTTAATTCATTAATATTAAGAATTTAATTAAACCTTTGAAAATTTAAAATTAAACCATAGTTTGTGTGCAGTTAAGGGACATATTTGACTATGATACTTAAACAAAAATAAAGGAATACGTAATATATAACATACATCCTGAGAAAATGCCAGCAATTTGTTTATACCTAGTGTGATTGATGACGCATTTGAGAACATGACAAATATCCATCACAATCTATTACATTAAAAAGGTGACACCATCCATCATAATTAAAAGACAAATTGAAGTAAGTCTACTCTAATAATTGTAATAAAAAGATCTTGAGCAACCATGATCAATTTAAGCATTGATAGATGGTGATGCCCAAGCTAATTAGAAAGATTGATTGCCTTATACGTACGCTTTATGTTGATTCTTCTTTATATTAAACATAACATATATAAAAAATAATCTTCCATGTTTTACATCCATTAAGATTAAAAAATAATTGTCAGGGTCGGCAGAGGGTTAACAATTTATATCAATAATATTCTTATATTCAATTAAATTTTAATTTTTTAATTAAGAAATTTAGAATTTTTTATCCTTAAATTAAGTGTTACTTATTAACTCTTCTTTGTTTAGTAATATAGAAATATGATTTTTCTTGCCGTTGAAAACAAATCCTCTATGATACTTTGGGAATATTGACTAGGATAATGAAACGTAAACGTACTTGATCGAAGGAGTTGCATTTATTAGTATACACACAATATAAGATGATTTGAACTACGTAAATAAATAACACATTAACCTGTCCCAGTCCTTTTCTGAATTTCTCTCCTTGAGAGGTACAATTCCACGGGATCTATAAAAGGACAAGCAGAAAGTTCCAGGAAGGGGATTGGTGTTCTTTAAAGCTGACGCAAACAATTACGAACTTTTGATATTTGACATGATGCTTTGGTGGATCGGAATTTTCTCAGCATTTCGTGTTCGACTTCGCTACCCCCAGTGTTTGATTTCCAAGTGCACACAATTCTATAATGCTATCATAGGCATAAATGGACAAGCGATGGTTATGGGTTAAAATCATTAGGGTTTTTATGGCCATTGCGTACTTGCAAATTTGCTGAGACCCATCTAGAGATTGGATTTCATTTAGGGTCAGTATCAATGTACAAGTGGAAGTTAGTGACACGTCAAGTTCTCTTGGAAATCACTGCGTCTGTGGTTTCAATTATTCTATATATTTAGTAGCCTTTCTTTGTGTTTGTCACTTCCTGAAAGCCTCTCATTTCTTGTATTGTTTTCAGTAGCTAATTTCTTTTTTACCTTTTCTCGTGGTAGTACACGCAATTCAGAGGTAGAGAGGTGGATAATGGGATCTGAGCCTCTGATTCATGTCTTTCTAGTTTCATTTCCTGGCCAAGGACATGTTAATCCTCTTCTTAGACTTGGCAAGCGTCTTGCTTCCAAGGGCTTGTTGGTAACGTTATCAACACCTGAAATCACTGGCAAACAGTTGAGAAATGCCAACGACAACATCACTGATGAACCAACTCCCATCGGTGATGGATTTGTGAGGTTTGAGTTCTTCGAAGATGGTTGGGATGACGATGACCCGAGACGTAAAGACCTTGACAATTACATGTCGCAACTTGAGCTTGTGGGCAAACAAGTGATTCCGGAGATGATCAGAAAATATGCAGAGCAAGGCCGGCCTGTTTCTTGCTTCATCAACAACCCTTTCATCCCTTGGGTCTCTGACGTTGCCGAATCTCTTGGTTTGCCTTCCGCGATGCTATGGGTGCAATCTTGCGCCTGCTTCTCGGCATATTATCATTACTGCCACGAACTCGTTTCTTTTCCCACTGAAGAAAACCCTGAAATCGACGTTCAGTTGCCATGTGTGCCACTGTTGAAGTACGATGAAGTGCCTAGCTTCTTGCATCCTGCAACTCCTTATCCTTTCCTGAGAAGGGCTATTCTGGGTCAATTCAAGAATCTTGATAAACCATTCTGCATATTGATGGACACTTTTCAAGATCTCGAGAACGATACTGTGGAGTACATGTCCAAGCTGTGTCCATTGATTAGGACTGTTGGACCATTGTTTAAGAACCCCAAAGAGCCAAACTCAAACATTCGAGCTGATTTCTACAAGCCAGATGATTGTATTGAATGGCTGGACAGCAAACCCCCATCATCTGTTGTTTACATCTCTCTTGGTAGTGTGGTTTTCTGGAAACAAAACCAGGCTGAAGAAATCGCATACGGGCTTCTCAACGCTGGTGTCAACTTCTTATGGGTTCTCAGACCACCAAGCAAAGACATACCCTTTGACCCTATTACCTTGCCAGACGAATTCCTCAAGAAAGTAGGAGATAAGGCGAAAATAGTTCAATGGTGTCCTCAAGAGAAAGTTTTGGCACACTCGTCCGTGTCGTGCTTTGTGACGCATTGCGGGTGGAACTCATCAATGGAAGCGTTAGCGCTGGGGGTTCCTGTGGTGGCTTTCCCTCAATGGGGTGATCAAGTGACTGATGCCAAATACTTGGTCGACGTTTTTGAGGTTGGCGTAAGAATGTGCCTTGGAGAGGCTGAGAACAAGTTAATAACTCGCGATGAGGTCGAGAGGTGCTTGTTGGAAGCCACCGTCGGGCCTAAGGCGGAGGAAATTAAGAGGAATGCATCCAAATGGAAAGCCAAGGCAGAGGCCGCGGCAGCCGAAGGTGGCTCATCTGACCGGAACATTCAAGCCTTCATCGAAGAGGTCAAAATGGTAAGTCGAAAACAGGTTAATCAGCTTCGAATGAGTTGAATAGAGTAACAATTACTCTGTACTTTCTTTCTTTTACTTACCATAAACCTTCCAAATGATTATGACCTGGACGGTGTAATTAGATCGTAGATTATTACTTTATTAACACGCTTTAGTTTTTGCGTAAGTTATAAACACAAATCAGCAGGAGTGTAGCTTCATTCTCAACTAATATTTATTAAATGAACTTATAAATAAAATTTATTAAATGATAATTAATAGTTAAAAATTCTAACATTTAAGGATTTTAATGAGTTTATAAAACTCAAATTCACAATTTCATTGTTTGAAAATTGTAAAGAAAACATTTTCAATCATTTGAAATAAAATGACTATTGAAGCTTACGAATTTAACTGAACACGTAGCGCAAATTATGTCATCCAATCTAACTTAACCATTGATTGGTACATGTGGGTTCCTTTCAATTTCAATGAAGTTGGGTGAGAAACTATCACTAATAATTGTAGACTACGCTCAAGTTTTTGATAACATCGATTTCAGAAAAGTGATAGGTTTGACCAATCTTGGCATTTTGTGCATCAATGTGTTTTTGTCGAGCATCTATAATAAGAGCCACACAAGTGGGGCCTTTTTCTATCAGATTTTTCTATCCAAGTGAAGCCAAGACCTTGAATTTAGCAAAGCCAGTTTGCAGAATGCCACTGTCGTTTACGGCTTGGTCACATTCTGCTTAATGTAATTAATCAGGCATGATTCAAAATTTTTGTTAAAGTTACATATAATATCAAAATTTATGTCTCTAAGATACACTATGTCGATATTGATCAACTTAATTTTTAACTAAGCATGCTACATGCCAAGGATATAAAATATATAGAATAAGCCACGAAAGACAAGCCACCCCTCTTCTTGACAACACCGCCTTTATCGGAGATGCCTCCCTTAATATTATTATATGACATTGATAGAATCATTTTGTTGAATAATTAGACTTCTTTAATTACGTTATTTGACATAATCATATATTAACATTGTCACAAGTTCTCACCAACTTTATCAATTTGACTTAAGGTACCAATAGGGTCAGGCCATGAGTCTAAATTCAGGTGTTTTTAATGAATCGGTTCATGAATTAAACCTAAGTCTATATCAGTTCAAGATTCAATTTTTAAAAAAATTTGCAAAATCAGCCTATAAGTTGATCAATTGTCATCCTTAATTTGAATTCCGTTGAAGAACACAAAGAGTAGGTAATTTTTTCAATTAGTTATTTAAGTCAAGGGATAGATGTTTTGTTGTTACAACTTTATCATATATCATTATGCTCATGTGATAGAAAATTATCTAAATAAATATGTTGAACTTTAATTTAGCAAAATTCATACTGATCAGTTAATAAAAACTGATGAATTTGGTGATAAATTTTCAACATAAACGTCATTTCCAAGAGTTTGTTTTTCCATGTACATGTTCACGATGGACTAACAAATAAGAGCATGATGTATTAACATTAAAGCATGCCCAATGTTAACATAATGAAACCGTCTTAATTCAAGAAGATGGACAAACTAATTCCTCCTTATATTGCTTAGTTGAAAACAATTATTACGTTCCAATTGTTTATTGAGGTAAAACACAAGGCAAGAATTGTAATAGGTTGACATGACTTTGGTTTCTTTCTAACGTTTACACCTTAAGTTTAGGGATTCATAATGGATGACATGAAGCTCTAAGATTCGATATGCGCTTGATCACAATACACAAAAGTAGTAAAATAATAAAGATGAAAGGCTTGAATGGAGTTGAAGCTTGCAGCATACATTGATTATGAATATCGTCTCTAGGGCTAATAATTGTACCGGCACCAACCTACCAAGTGTAGGGATGACATAATAAATTCGAATTTTTTAAAAAATTTAGTCTTTAGATTTAAGTTCGGAATATTCTATTAAACTCCGTTTTTTTAAGTTAAACTAAAAAATTTTATGTAAAATGACGTTATTTTAAAATTTTAAATTAGAAAATAAATTAATAAATTTAAAATCACGAAACTCAGGATCAAGCAAAATTCAAAACTCTTAATATTAATTTAAAAATATGTTTAAATCTTAATTTAACTATTTGTTCAATAATTATTTAGTTGGTGTGTGATTTCTATATTATTATTTGTATTCAAGAATTAACTTAATATGTGTTTTATAAATAATCAGAAATAACTTCTTTATTAAATAAGAATAACGCTGTATATTATCATATATTTCCTAATCCTGCATTTCAATAGGATTTTAATTGAGCGTAGATGACGTATTCTATAAATAAAGATTGAAATTTTATTATTAAAAATAAGAAAAAGAAAAACGTTAACTATGCCGAGCAATATCAAGTAGGGTCATAATAAATTAGATTAGGTTTAGACTCACTTACTGATAAGCCTGATTTTACCCATCAACTTCAAATTATATCTAATTTTAACCCTGTTGTCACTTTCAATATCAGATCAAATTTTGTCGCCGATATCAAGTCATCTTAATAATAATGATTGGGATGTTTTTAGTTTGATCAAAGTGGTTGAAATCATAATGCCCTTTTTTTCTATGTTGTAATGATTTGTAGTTTAAGTGTCATTTTACATTAAAAACATGTGGTCTGAGAAGGTTAACTGAATTAGATTGGTAAATTTTAGTTTAACTCATTAATTTATGTTCCAATAGATACAATTTAATTCGGTAAAATATAACAATATCTAATAAAAGTCTCGACAAAATTTGAAGTTTAGAAAGGTTTAGTAATACACAACTTTACTCTTATTTAATAGAAAGATTATTTTTAATAAATCCACGTGTAATGCAAAATAATAATAATATAAAATAAAAATAAATATGTATAAATAAAAATATAAAAAATATGTAATGCAATACGTAAAACATTACATATAGAAGATGGTAAAGATTAACAATACCAGTTAAAATTAAGTAAATAAATACATAAACTAAAAAAAAGACAAATGCAAGAATTTGTTAAAATAGAATAAATAAAAAATTAATTTTCACATCATCATTTAATCTTTAAATTCTTATTATGCTACAAGTTTATAAGAGAGAGTATAGTTATTTTATACAATCACAACTATTTTTATTAGAAATCTTGGACCAATTGTAAGTTAAAATGTACTATAATTTAAAGTTGGAACTTCTAAAATTACATTAATTTTTTATTTATATTTTAATATTTTAAAATGTTGTCAATTAACTCCTCGAGTCATAAGATTTTTAACTTCATCGTGATTTCGTTATCTAAGTGTCATTTAAAATAATTTTTTATTAGCGTACTCCACTTCTAAATAAACACTCTTTTATTTAACCGCTTGGTCTAATTTTGGCTCGTAGTCCGACTAAAATAACAAAAATAACGTTGTTTTGTATTTTTAAAAAAAAAATAAGTACGGATGAGTCAGGTCGACCCAGCCTTACTCGTGACCCATCCAACCAGGATTCAGCAACTTGACTTAAGCTATTGACATTCCTAATCAAGCGGTGGCAACTTACTAGAAAACTACCGCTATTAGTCTCTATATATTTTCTCATCCCCCAAGCAAGTCAACAAAACTTCTCATTAGTCAGTTTTTGGTTAACCTCCATAATTTTGTGTTTAATTACTGAGATCACTGTAATAATAACAATAATAAGTAAAAATCTCTTATCAAGAAAGGTTGAGTGGTACATAATTTTATTCCTAACTAATAGAGAAACTGTTTCTAAATAACCTACACGAAAAGAAACACTCATATTTAAAAGGCACACGTACGTGTCAATGATATGCACAATCATATACATAATCATGTAAACTCCTATAATTACAATCATATACATAATCATGTAAACTCCTATAATTATAAATGTTGAGTTTTTAAGTTTAAAGGTCGGACATGGTATAAAAACCTTATCTTTTATACAAAAAGAGACAAGTTTGAGAGATCGGAATTGCATGATCAAGAAACACTCAACTTAAAAAAATATTTATAATACAAATAATATTCATCAACTACAATTTTATTAAAGTTTGATATCTAAATTTAATTTGGAGTAGTATTATTTTATATATATAATAATAAGAGGGATAGCTAAAGAGGGAGAGAGAGGAGCTAAAGTGAATAGTTGTAGTTTTTTAATAAGGTGTTGTTGAATAAGATAATCCAACAAGATTACTCTACAGTTATTACTTCTTTGTGATTGGTTACAGTCGATAGAGAACAAACCAGACTGAAAGGTATCTACAGCAAATAGTGTTGAAAAGATGGAGTCTCCAATAGCAGTTGTAATACCAAAAGATGGAGCACCAGTGCCAAGCAAAGAAGGCGTTGAAACAGAACTAATAACATCCATGAAGCAGTTGAGTTGGAAAGACAGGGTCCGGTCCGGCGCTTTTGGATTGACTCCAGTATGCAAACTTAGAGTTTAGAACTGCTAACTAGACATTGGGCCGATGTCTAAAATTAGTTATAAAAAAGTATACTTTTTAAAATAAAATCTGACGCTAAATCAAAATAATTAATTTAGAACCAAAGTACATTTGACTGTAATTTATTTAACCTATATATTATGCATTTTGGCAACATAATGTTAATATTATAAAACATATACGTTAATTTTTACAACAGAAATGAGGCATGAAACTTGCCATAAAGAGTCCATATTGATGAAGCAACAGATGAAGTATGAACTCGCCATAAAGAATCAATATCGTTGAATCTAACATACGATGCGTATATCACTGAATAAACATGAAATTTATCCCAAAGAATATGTGAGCAAAATAGCAGAATTCGTTAGATATTTTAATCATCATCTCTTTGCGAAAGTAAATTTTTAGTAATTACCAAAAGTTTGAAGTAGAGCTGTAGTTTTCACTTTTTAATTCTCGCAACTTGCCCGTTCAGCATGATCTAAAGCTCCAAGAATGCTGCTAATAATACAAGTTTTATTAATATAAAATATAATTTATTTTTTAAAAAATATCAAAATAGGATAAATAATCACAATTTTAATTCAAGAGTTGTAGGATAAAAATTTTTAAAGAGAAAATAAATTTTATTGATAGGCAGTTTGCATAAACCTTAATTTCTCTTAAGAAGAGTTTTAAATAAAATAAGAAACTCTAATTCAACTTCAAAAAAGTTCCAGACAAAATAGAAAACTCTAATTCAATTTAAGAAGAATTCTAGATAAAATAGGAAAAAAATCAAATATACTAAGAAAAGTTTTAAATAAGGAACAAATAATATAAAATAAGAAATTATTCAAATTCCTCACTGAGAAATATGTTAGATAACGCGTGATCATGTGATATTCAATATTCCATTATGTCCAATTAGAAAGAAATGTTGAGAAGGATGTTGAATAAAGCAAGATTATTTGCTAGTGAATATCCTATTCTGTTCAAGAATTCAAATGTCTTATCATTCACCCTCGTTTGTCAAAGAACTCAACCTCAAGTTATTGTCAACATATCTAAGCTTTGTATTATGAAAGTAAGGTGAGAGTTCGACAACATTGAAAGTTAGAGAAATATTACCCATTTATAGAGGTAGTTTAATAATGTAGACATTATCATTGATTTTCCTTTTAATTTTAAACTAACCATACTTCTTTTGTTATAGTTTCTAATGACCTCCAACAATCGAAAATAGCTTCTCTACCATATAGGAGTAAGGTTGCGTACTATCAAATCTTCCAAGATTCTGCATTTCAGTTGGACTCTGATTGGATGTTGTTATCGTTATTGTTGATGACCTCCAATAGTTCAATTCTTGCTCAAGAAAACCATAGCTTCATCTTCAACATTAAACACTTGAGCTCTCCTATATGGACCAACGTAAGCCTTGTACTTCTGTTTAGCTCTTTCGATCTTCTTCTTCATCTCCACTTGAATCTCTTATGCCTCTTTAGCTAAATTTGCAGCACTAGGAGAAATGTTAGCAGATTAGGCAACTTAACAAGATCAAGAGCATGATTAGGTACCTTAGTATAAACCACAGAAAATGGTGATCAATCAATAACATTATGGACTATATTATTGTAGGCAAATTTTGCTTGTGCAATCAAGGAATTCAAACTTTTTGGTTTGTTACAACATATGTGTCACTACAAGAAAATCATGGAATAGCGTAGGAAATTTTCCGACGGACAAAAAATTGACGTTATTTACCGACAAAAAATTACTGTCCGTCACTAAATAAGCTATACTGTTTATCTATAGAGACGGAACTATAAATCCGTCGGCAATACTGGAGGGAAAGAATTTCGTACAAAATCTCCAACGACATATAGCGACGACACAACCTATGGCGTCGGAATAAATTATAGGAACGGTTCCCGCAATTTAATTGCTTCAGATATATACCGACGGACATAATTCCGTCGGACATTTACCGACGAAATAGACAACACCGTCGGTAATAATTGTCGGAATCACTCCCACAATTAATTAGCTTAAATACCGACGGAATATAAATTCCATTGGTAACTGTTGGCTATTTGCTAAACCAAACGTCATCATTTGGTTGAAGACGAGGCGGTAAAACCTGAATCACCGACAGAATATGTATTCCGTCGGTGATTCATCGGTTTTAATACGAACACATGGCGTGCGTTTCATCAATTGTACCGACAGACTGAGTTTTTCCATTGCAAAAAGAGGGGTAACCGCATGCGGCAAAGTGATTTGGAAATTCAAATACCGACGGAATCTAAATGTTGGCAATTTGCGTCATCGTTTGGTTGAAAACAAGGCGGTAAAACCTGAATCACCGACAGAATATGTATTCCGTCGATGATTCATCGATTTTAACACGAACACATTACGTGCGTTTCATCAATTGTACCGACGGACTGAGTTTTTAGTTGCAAAAAGAGCAGTAACTGCAGGCGGTGAAGTGATTTGGAAATACAAATACCGACGGAATTTAGATTATATCGATAAATGTCGGCAATTTGCATCGTCGTTTGGTTAAAGACGATAAGGAAAATCCTAAATTACCGACGAAATATATATTCCGTCGGGGATTCAGCGCATTTAAATCTTTCTTTTTCTCTCCTAGGCGCTCACCCTC
>JANZXP010000195.1:36899094-36917395 GCA_027576715.1 Erythroxylum flavicans | reverse complement strand
ATTATTTTTTCAAACACTTACGAATAGTTATATTTTCTTGGAGGAATAGAAAATATCCAAGAAAACTATCAGAATTGGTGCCATATATTCATGCCCGAAGTTGAGTTTTGACGTTTTGCAGCAATTTCCTTCACGTCATTTCTTTTCGACTTTTTTCATAACTTTTGTCATTGTTACAGTCTTTGGTAAATTCAAGGTTGGCGTGCCCGCCCCAAATATCCTGTAGATGATCAACATGATTCATACAAATTCTAAGCAATTATTGATCTTGACTTTCCATAATTTTACTAATGTTCATTTCTGAAGTGGCGATTTCTGATTTGTGACTTTAGAAACAAGCTGACCTTGGATTCTCGAACAACGTATTCCACACAAATACAAGGGAGACCAGGTTCAGTGAACCAGTCCTAAGCTCTTAAATACCAGGTAAACCGAGCCTACAGTGTTCATGTCCACGCATTTCCGAACTCCACACATAAGTCATCCTCCGTCGTAACTGCTGCTTCTCGCCGCCGAAATGACGTTCTCGGAGTTCAGACCATTGGACGAGAAAAATTTGATAGAGTACATCAAGTCAACGCCGGCTTTGTCTGATAAAATTGGCAACAAGTTCGATGACTTGAAGATCAAAGAAGTTGGGGATGGGAATCTCAACTTCGTCTATATTGTTGTTGGTTCAAGTGGCTCTTTTGTTGTTAAGCAGGTAAGTGACTAAACTAGGGTTGGATATTTGATTTGTCGGTGACTGATGGGTATCTTGTGCTGTAATCCGTGTCGGACTGTTTGGCCTTTGAGAGAAGGGTGTTGATATAGCTGAAAAAGAATTAAGTTTATTTGTACCAAAAGTGAAAAGATTGAAATAATAAAAATTTTGGAAGTCATTTAGTCAAAGAATTCATTTATGGGAGAATTAGTTGAGAAGTTTACCCAATTAACATATAATTAACATGCACTTTAAAAATACTAGTGCATGTCGGTAGTTAGGTAGGACACGGCCAAAATAGAAAGTAAATTACAAGTTGAGCAGTTGCAGGAAAATTGCTTAAGCATATTGAAGTTGGGAGAATAGTGTGTGTAGGTAGTTAATTACAACATGGGAAGTGAGTGGGAAGTAGTTACATGAAAACTGTTTGACGATGTTTGAAGTTGAGAGGATTATATAAATTTACCAGTGTCACAACATAAGGGACACACAATTAGATATGACAACATACATACAAACAATTAGACTGCTCCTACAAAATACCTTGTTATTTCAAAATTTCTTGTACTCATCCTTATCATTATTTTCTTTATAGATTGTACCTTTCTTTTGTCTAAATCAAGTAATCTCTGTAGTTTAAATCTTATTTCAGCATTTTTTAGCATTTTGGTAGCTCGAAATTTCATTTTCTAAGTTTTCTAAAGCCCATCTATATCGTTAATAAGAAGTCAAGTATAAATTTTGTCCCTGGCATGCTCGAATTCCAAGTTGACTATATAACTGACCAATAACTTGGCACCTCCAATGGGACACGATGACGAGGAATGAAAAGGAAATAGTTGTGTCTCCAGTCTTAGAGGAAGAAGTCCTTACTATAGTAAGGAAATAATATCTTTAATTCTAAAGGATTGAGAATCTTAAGAAGGTAGCATCTCCTTCAACTAAGTCCCTAGTTGGCGAGAATCCAAATTCGTTGCAACCATTAACATGAAATGATATTGTTTGTATAAATGAGATTCCATAATTGAAGTGCAACTCAAGTCTTCACGACTGAGGCAATTAAGATACTGACAAAGAAGGTGGACAAATTTTGTGCTACCTTAGTACATATTGCTAGGCACAATTCCCCTTCTCAGGAAAATGCGTTTAAGTTGGTGAGTGTAGTCATTTCCTGACTTCTCTTTTGTGGATGAAAGCTATATTCCTCCTCATAAAAGAGAGGACATTCATATTAAACCTATCGTTAATCCTAGAAATGGTCAACAGGTGGTCAAGTTCCAAGCTCTTAGTAGACAAAATTTTGGTTGGAAGTTGAAGCTAATGGATCATATTATAGTTTAGGGAGCAACCTTGTAGCTGTAAACTGTAATCCTATTATTGCTCCTCTACAAATGAGATTGGAAGTTGTTAGAGAAGTCATTTAAAAACAGTATGAGCTTGGTTTAAGGCAGCTTAGTCTTTCGAATTTCTATAAGCTTAATCCTTATCCCTGTGGCTATATAATTCCTAAATTTAATTTGCTTTCTTGCGAAGATGGTCAATCAATTATTGAGCATATTCTTAGACTCACTATGTAGTGTGGTGAATTAGATAATTATGAAACTTTCAATAATTGCAAGCTTAGGTTGTTCCCAAATTCGTTAGGAGGCACAACCTTCTCCTATTATGCTATGTTGTTAGGAATTCTATCATTTCATAGGCTGAAATTGAGAGACCATTTTGTACTAAATTTTTTCCATATTGAACACGAAATCAGTATAGCTGAATTTTCCAGAGTTACTTAGAAAAGTGGTAAGAATGTACACATGTTCATCACCTGATTTAAGAAGATAAGAAGTCGATATTGGATTTCAATCCTAGAGACCGAGTATGTGAAGGTAGCTCAAAGAGGTCTCAATATTAAACTTCAAAAAAAGTTATAAGGTATAAAATTCCATGATTTTTATAAATTGACACCAAAAGTATCTGAATATGAAGAATTTATTGGAGAAGAAGAACATCAAAAAAATAGTTCAATTTGTACTTATTTTATGGAAACAAATTCATATGATAGCCCCTCTATAGAGCAACATATCTAGATGTTAAAAGGAAAATACAAGGACCAATTACCCATATTTAATACACTTTTGACACCTTTATATATATGAAATCTTTGATTTTTTGTTAAAGGAAAATTTTATTACTTTACAATTAAAGCACAAAATTCCTATAAACGAAGAAATCACAGGAAGGGACTGCTGCAAGTAACACAATACATAGACTCATATAACAAATTTATGTTTGGGATTCAAGAATATAATTTGTAATTATTGATAGCCTAAAAAGAATCTAGGCTATTTTCCTGAAAATGAAAAGACCCAACTACTAGAAGTCCTAAAAGTGATTTGGCTACATAATTCATGGACATAGGAATTAGATGAGAAGTTTAGGATTTAAGAAGTCTAGACAGTTGATACATAATTGACATGTATTTTAAAAATAATAGTGTATGGAGGCAATTAGGACATGACCAAAATGGAAAGTGGGATAGAAGTTGAGCAGTTATAGAAAATTTGCTTGAGGCTATTGAATTTAGGAGAATAGTGTGTGGTAGGCAATTAGCTAGAATATGAGAAGTGAGTTGGAAGTTGAATAGTTACATAAAAGCTACTTGAGGTGGTTGAAGTTGAGAGGAATATATAGATTAACAAACGTCATAACACAAGGGACGCATAATTAGATACAACAAGCATCAGTATAAATAGCTAGACTATTCCAACAAAAACACCTTGTTGCTTTCTTCTTTTCCCCTCTTCTCAAATTTCCTTTAGTTTGAATAGGGGAAGAAACTAGTCTGGTATCAGAAAAAAAAGTTGAGCTAAAAGGAAAAATTAGAAATATATAATGGTAAGCGATGCCTATACAAATATTAGGAAAGGGCAGGTGAAATGTGATTTTTTCTTACGACTTTAATGCACCTTCTAAAAAATTCATTTGATTATAATATACCATTCTTCATCACTGATGTTTATGAGATCTACTTGATTCAGTTGTTCATTAACAATTGTTAGACTATAGAAAGTACATTTGATTTCTTGTGACGAGGACAAATAATTTTGTTGTATAAGGCATCTTCTTACATTTGGAGATTATTTTGAAAAATGGTATGACATGGTTTTTGGAAAATTGAGGCAGGATTCGATCTTGCATACAATAGAATAATTGCAAAACTATTTCATCAGATTTTTTGAAAGCCAATAGTACTTTAAATCTATAACATGATTAATACATAAAATATAATAAAACACAAATTTTAATTCGTACTTTATTATGAAGCTTAATTATTTTCTTGTCATTTTTCTCGAACTATTTTTGAAGCTAGCTCATCTTAACCACCATATTCACACAATTGTCTGACCTCAAACGGTATCCATAGAACAGATTGAGAGAACTCTATAACTATTATAGAGAGATTTACGCAAAGAGTGCTAGTTTCCTTAGTGTCTAGGCCTATTTATAATAGATTCTAGATATTTAAGTCATTTAATTGAAATAAAATTTTAATTTCAATTAAACTTTAATTAGAATTACAATTAATTCTAACTAAATACCATTTATTCCTAAATAAGACATAATATCATATATTGGTCCTTATTTATTGAATATCTCATATTTAATCATGGAGTTTCTTAAACTTTACAATCAAGTTTAATTTTATTAAAATATATTTTCTCTCTTCAACTTGTTTTTTGTGTGTAGCTCATAAGATTCCAAATATATTTGCAATGGGTATAAATTATAACCCTAAATCGTATTTAGGATTAGATAAATTAAACCCCTTTAATTTATCTTTAATTTCCTAATTGAACAATTTTCATTTATAGATCAAGATTGATGTCTAACAATTTTTGTGTATGATTTTTTCGTATAATTATTTGATTATAATCATATTAGTTCTTCACCATTGGTAAATAATTTAATTAATGACATTTGATAATTTTTTCAAATTGTCATTCCACCTTGACCAATGATTTTCTAAATCAATGCTAATCGAGAACAACAGAATATTCTCTTTAATTACTTTAGGGTAATGAATCCTATATTGATCACTCAACTATTTTCACATAGTTCATATTATATCCAATAACTGTCGACTGAGCTAAACTATCGACTGAGCTATCTTTGGCTAAAATAGGTTATAAGTAGGATTA
The DNA here is from genome assembly GCA_027576715.1 of Erythroxylum flavicans. Classification (NCBI taxonomy): domain Eukaryota; kingdom Viridiplantae; phylum Streptophyta; class Magnoliopsida; order Malpighiales; family Erythroxylaceae; genus Erythroxylum; species Erythroxylum flavicans. The sequence continues at coordinate 36,912,502 of JANZXP010000195.1, read as the reverse complement.
AAATATAGCAATCGCTATACAATCTACTTTGGAGATCTCAAGTCAAATGATCACTTATACAATTATCATAATGAAAAATTTTAAAGCCATACATGTAATGTTCCAAATCAAATTTTCATATATAGTCAATGCAGTGAACTTGTTTTTTAAGAAGCACCCACATGTTTATTTAAGTATCTCTATACTTTAATCTATGAGACTAATTACTTCCTTTATAAGGAATAAACATAATGTGTGCTATTTGTTATTCTATTAATGTCTAGTCTTAATAGAATAGTGGCTAGGAACAATTTAGTGTTACAATATAAATGCAATATGAATCTCATAATTATGATCTTATCGTAATTTTATTCGCAATTTATGTTTTTCTCATGGACTTTATCACATACATGTAAATATGTATAAGATAAAGAATGCTTATAAATAATTACGTCACTAAATTATAACCAATTGATTGATTGTAGGACATAAACTAATAATCTACCACTTGCACTAAGCCAATCGTTTAAGTATCTTTATACCATATCTATATATGACGATAATGCTACTACCGAGACAATAGGTTAGTGAGAGAACTATACAAAATTCTATATAGTGAGTACTTACTTAAATCTTACAACTTTCATCTTAATTATTATTATAATTTAGAAAAACTACCTAAATACATACTTAGATCTTTGATGAGAACTTAGTTCCTTTTATATACCCAATGAATCTAATGTTTTATAATATATTACTGTTTAAACAATATAAGAAAAAGTTCATTAAAGAACTCATTTATCCATTTAATCATTTTCACTCAATAAAAAATGTATTATGGCTTAATTAGTAATTAATGCTATAATAGAGCATCTCAAATATCAAAATAATTGTTTTAAAAATAAAATATACCTTAACTAGGATTTACTTCTAAAGTTAATATTCTTATAACCTTGAAGTTAAATATCAACTTATACGTAGAATAATAGATATATTTGATACTTTATAAGTATGAGATATCTCAAATACTAAACACTTTTAATACATTAGCTTTGTAATTGGACTAAAATAGGAAAATAACATCCATATCTATCTTTATAGATCCAATTCTCATAATTAAGTGGTTATCTTTTCATATCCAATAACAGTCATTCTTAGATAATTGTAATTTTAACAAGGGTGAATTACTAAAATAATCCTAAACTTTTGTCAATTTTTTAATTATAGCCTGAACTTTAAAAAGTAGCAATAAAATACTCAAAGTTTTAATTTGTTTCAATTCTAGCCTGACTTTAGTCTCACTGTTGTCTTTACTGACGTGGCATTGTCACGTGTCAATAGACCCTCATTAATTAGACACACCAGCGAAATTAGCAAGTCTGAGTTTGATTATTAAAATGACGTCATTTCATTATAGAATTGAGATGACATCGTTTCATTTTTTAGAGAATTACCCAGACATTGTTCTCTCAAACCTAAATCCTTAATTTCCTCTTACTCTCACTCTCACTCTCACACCATCGTTTGTAACCTATAACTTGTAACCTAAGAGAACATTTGACTATCAAATATTTCATGTGAAGTAGAATGGTGGAAAATTCTTCACAAATATAAAGGGTAAGCTACCGTCAAACCAGAAACATGTACAAAATTTGATGAGTAAAACGTAAAACATGTTTCAGTGGTAACCACCATAAAAGCAACCTGGCCTGGCCACAACTCTAGCATACTCAAATGTAACAGAATTATATCATTCAAACTAAATTGTAAAATCATAAAAGCCATATCAAGAATTATGGTTACACTGTAATGTGTGCTAATGGCAAATAAAAAGACCAACTAAGTCTTCTCTAATCTCTTCTCTTCTCGAATATTCTCTCTCTTAACTTCTCTTTATCTCTTGCTTTTGAGATCTGTGTGTTTTCTTTGTTTTCAGTGATTGGAACCTATTGAAGGTTACCAAGTCAGTTTAATAAATATGGACTTGCTCTTGCCTTCAGGTGTGTAGAGTCGATTAAGATACTTTTTTTAGTAGTTTCTGATTTTTCATGAGTCTAGTAATTTATTTTCTGCGTGAGAATGAGGGTGTGAGAGTGAGAACGAAGTGAGGGACATAGGTTACAGATTACGAACTAGGGTGTGAGAGTGAGTGAGAGGAAATTAGGGATTTAGGTTTGAAACGACGTCATTTCAATAATCAAACTCAAAACTGTTAATTTCATTGACGTGTCTAATTAATGAGGGTTCATTGACACGTGACAGTGTCACATTAGTAAAGATAATGATAATATTAACGTCATGCTAGAATTGAAACAAATTGAAACTTTGAACATTTTATTGCTATTTTTAAAGTTTAGGCTAATTGAAAAATTGACAATTAAGTTTTTTTAGTAATTAACCCTTTTAATAATTGAAATATGAACTTTGTTTTCTCTATCAGCAATATCTTTATACATACTCACACTAAAGAGGACAATTATACTCCTATTAATCTTCTTGTAGATATGATAAATTCACAATCATCTCCAAATCAAACTTTTTGAGTTCATCATGAATGTCAATTTTTCAACTGCTCATAGCTTTTTAATTATACATTAAATGTATCAACAAAGGCTATAGTTCCAATTTGATGTATTATCATGAGATTTGAAATTTTCAAATTTCATCTTACTTATATTACATATCTTGAGAACCATTCTCATATAAGTATACATTGAAACAAATAATTTGTTCAATAAGTTTGTAAAATTATATCTAGATTTTTAGATATCTCATAACCTTTTGTTATCCAATCTAGTTCTAAACTTATTAGATAATACATGATTCAACTAAGCAACTCAACCCAAAATCACTTAAATTTGATACTTTCAAAGTCTTAGCTTTTCATATCTAATATGAAATCTTGTTAATTGATTTAAATAGAATTATACTAGGTGTAGTTATGGAAGAAAAAATATTGCATCATATCATACTGTATATTCCTCCTTATACAAATCCTTATTCTTATGGAAATTAGTTGTGAAGGTATTCATTAGAGAATTTCATTTCTTAAATAACTGGAAAATTTAAAACTTACCCTGTCGATCTCATCGAAGTGCTTTAGCATTCTTAATGCGTATTTCTACTTAGATTTAAACAATTTGAACTTCTCACAATTTTAAATCAAAATCATTTAATATATGTGACTATATCACATAAAGTCATTAGTACTTCTAATGAAATATTAGAGCCATCCAAATGTTGATTTGGTTGTTCTTCAACTTAACAAGTTTTGTAAGTTTCATGCAATTCAAATAAAAAAGATACATTTATCCTTTTATGTAACTTTATAATTCTCATCATGTTGATTTAAGCAATATTACATAATAGGATAATCTTATTTATTCAACTTTATATTCTTGTTACTTATGTTAATCATAAGTCTCCTTTGATCCAATATATACAAACTATTTATATAAATTTGGATTAGCTCCTGTTACTCAACAATCTATTTCTTATCATTCGTTGAACATTGTAGTAATGTTGAATTTGGATTTAGTATCAAATACTCATAAGCATGAAGTAGAAATGTATATATGATCTCTGTCATATCTCGTATAGGCAAAAAAAGTCGTGCAATTATTTTTCCTTCTAATTACAACTATTATCAAATTATAGCAAAGCCTTTAATTGTAGTCCAAATTTGTGCTTTTAGTAAACTAAATCGAGTCAAATAATTCCATCAATATTGTATACCTTTTAGCTCTACTTCATGTAACGTCTTGCATCTTGCTATCATGATATTGACATACATCTCATATATTTTCATTGAAGCTTATAAGATATTTGTCAACTCAAAAAGTCGTTTCATTTTGTCATTAATATGATATTGACATATCTCCAAAACTCCATCATCAAATCCTCAACAAAGATTAGTGGCAAAATTTCATAATAGACATACAACTTTTTTTATCTGACTTCAATAACTCTTTTTGAACTTAACCTATGTCCAAGAAATTTGGTTTACTAATTTAGTATCAAATATACTAAATAAGGTCAATTCTACTTAAAATAAAATACAAATATAAGAAAAGTAAGTAATTGATTACATGTCATAACTACCAAATAAGATCGGGACTTTAATTATGTAGTTGGTTACCACCATTATATTATTGAAAATAATAGTCTTCATTACTATTTGAAAAATTAATCTAACATCTCTAGTGGCATAGAATTTTATTTAAATTTAGTTGATTTTGAGTTTACTAAAAAAAACTTAAATTAGTTACATAACAATTTTATCAATTAAATTGACTATAAGGTATAAACAAACAATTATTTGTGTTTGATTGCAGGCACTTCCATACGTACGTTTGATAGGAGAATCGTGGCCAATGAGTAAGGAGAGAGCATACTTTGAATCTTTGACACTCAAGAAACACGGCAAGTTATGCCCTGAACATGTGCCTGAAGTTTATCATTTTGATCGTACCATGTCTTTGACTGGCATGCGATACTTGGAGCCCCCACATATAATCCTCAGGAAAGGATTAGTCGCTGGAATTGAGTACCCGATGCTAGCAGATCATATGTCAAACTATATGGCAAGGACTCTGTTCTACACATCCCTTATTTATCGTACCACAACAGAGCATAAGCGTGATGGTACGTCATAGGGTCTGCTTCCTTTATTCCTTATGTCATTCTGGTTGGTGGCATGCTTTTTCCTCTCTGTCATAGAGATGACAATTTATACGCAATGCATCTAACATGATTGCAACTTCCGAATTCTGTGCAGTTGCTGAATATTGTGCCAATGTGGAGTTATGCAGACTTACCGAGCAGGTTGTGTTCTCTGACCCATACAGAGTGTCTCAACACAATCGTTGGACTTCCCCTTATCTTGACCGGGACGCTGAGGCCATTCGTGAGGATAATACCTTAAAACTTGAAGTTGCAGAGTTGAAATCTATGTATAGACTCTATTTACTACATTTTTATCTTTGTTAATATGTTTGTGTATATCTATTTCTTAATCTATCATTATCAACATTCTTGTAGGTTCTGTGAAAGAGCCCAGGCTTTAATACATGGAGATCTTCATACTAGCTCTATCATGGTTACCCAGGATTCAACTCAGGTTATGGATTCAGAATTCGCATTTGTCGGCCCGATGGGTTATGATACTGGTGCTTTTGTTGGGAACTTAATTTTGGCATTTTATGCTCAAGATGGACATGCCAATCAAGAGAATGACAGAAAAGTATGTATAGAACAAATATCTCAACACCTTTTTCTGGTCTTTGTTCATGCATACTTGAAATATAAAATCAGTATTATGATTGTTTATATTCCTGTTTTTGCTTATAAACTGGAAAGTGTGTTTCATGAGCTTTATTTTGCTTTATGTTGGAATATGTATTCATTAATTGGGCTTTACACGTGAAAGCTACATTTTTGCAGACGTATAAAGAATGGATTTTAAAGACCATAGAGGAGACTTGGGTTCTTTTCTATAAAAAGTTTACTGCCCTCTGGGACGAGCACAAAAATGGCCATGGAGAGGCGTACCTTCCTGAAATTTACAACAATCCTGAACTTCAGCTTCTTGTGCAGAAGAAATTCATGACAGATCTGCTCCATGACACCCTTGGATTTGGTGCAGCAAAAATGATAAGGTGAGATGAAAATTTTCATTTGGCAATCGTAGTTTCCGCACTTTTTTTCATAATTTTGTTTTGCTTGAGAGAAATTATGGTCTACACTATTTCAACCATTCTGAACTTTTCAATTTACAGGAGGATTGTGGGTGTAGCTCATGTTGAAGATTTTGAGTCAATTGCTGATGCTGCCAAACGAGCTAAATGTGAGCACCAGGCTCTGGAGATGGCAAAGCTGCTTGTTAAGGAAAGGCGCAAATTTCAATCCATCTCTGAAGTTGTGACGGCCATTCGGCAAAGTCAGTGATGTCAAACTTTAAAAAGCTTCTCTCTTCTGTCACTTTAACTACTGTAATTCGATATTGAGGCTTGTTTGTTTTTGACGTTTCAAAACAAAACAAATCATAAGAGATCTACTCTTCCAAAACCCTTCAAGCTAATTAGCTGTAGATTGAGATTTTAAATTGAGTACAATATATCGTAATGTTAATATTGAGAATTCTAAATTATGGTTAGTTATAGATAATTAGGATCATTTAGAAATTAGAGTTAACTAAGTTAAATGGAAAATTAAAATTATTTAACCCTAATTAGAGTGATTTAGGATTAATCTAAAATTAGCATTAACTTAAAGATAAATTCGGTTTAATTTAAGTGAGTGTGAAACAATGTACAAGTGGTGTTGCATATTGCAGTATGACTCAAGTCAATAAAGAGAAGTCAACCGTGAAAGACTTGGGCAGCTTCTTTTGTCAACCGCACTAAAATAAGATCAATGGAAAATGAATGGAGCTGGGATCCAATTATACCGCCGCTCTTTGCTCGTGACCTTTCATGGTGGATATACTCGTCAATATTGCCTGTCCTATTCTCGAAGTCTAAATACAAGTAAATATACATAGACTTGGCACCAAATATTCAAGCTTAAATTGAAGTTAATAAACAAAACTTAATTCTATCAAATTTTGAGACAGATTCAATCCTGTAAAAAATTTTTAAATCTTGTGTTACAAAAATTCTAATCCGAATTTAAGTTGAAACCCCAATTTTAGTCTAAATTGTACATTTAATCCAAAACTTAAAATTGCTTAAGAAAATCTAAACTTAAATCTGGGGTCATTTTAATGTATATAGCTTAGAATAGAAAATATTAATGAATAAAAACTCAACTGGTGGATCGGTTTAATCGCAAAAATCTTGGACTGTCTAACTTTTCGATTCTTTTTAACTTTCCAAGTCGAATTATTTTAATAACTCTTGTTGTTAAAACCGATCAATTTATTAATTAATCAATCAATTTTTGTAAATTAATAAATTTTTATAAAATTAAATAAATCAATTATTTTTCATTTAATAATATCTTTTTTTAGTTAAACTTAAAATTTTTCGATAGTAAGAACAATCTCTTTCAATCATATTTTAAATTATTTAATTTTATTTAATCTTTAGTCAATTTTTTGACTGTCTAATATCTTTTGAACCTTTTAAACTTTAAATTTCTTGTCTTATTGATTTAATTTTGATCCGAACATTATGAGAAAATCAAGAGACGTGGGCAGCACAATATTACAAAAGAATAAAATGACATTAATATTTTAACTACCTGAATAATCGATACTTGATCTCAAATTCGTTTGACCAAAGTTTAGCTTGTTATTATACTGGAAATCAAATTTTATGTCCTGTGGAACAAGTCCTTCAAAAATTTATCAAGTCAAGAATCGAAAATATAATGAATCTATAAATATTAATTAAACTAAAATCATCATTTAATTTTAAACTATTTAGTTATAATATATAATTTACAAATTGTTATATATATTAAATTATTAAAAAATTTATAATAATTCCGGATTCCGTCTATATATACTAAATGTTAATGGACTAAAGTTAATGGAAAATAAGGGGTGATGATATGGCTAACTACTGATTAGATATGCACGTTCCACTCTTACCACTTGGCATATTTTATCTAAAGGATTGATTGTTAAGCTGACTACAGTGGTGGGGACATCTGTTAATTTAACGAAGAGTGTGAGGATCTTAATCGTTTTAGGAATGAGCAGAACATAACTTCTAGCAGCCAAATTTGTTACCAAAGCAAGGAATATAACAGGTTTAGAAGAAAATAGTATTTAAAACAGGCAAAAAAGGCTCCCATCAAATTGACTTCTGTTCTAGGTTTTAAGAAAATAGTATCTGTGAATCTGATACTCAGCCGTCTGTTGCTTTGTTGCTCTGTTGATCCGTCATTCGGTGATTCTACCATATTATGGTCTGCACAACAAATGGACCCGTTCATTCAACCAATCTGCCGTCCAGCCACTTGTTTATTGGCCATTTAAATATAACTCATATGCATTCTTGATTCGCATATACTTGAGATGTTGATCTATCAATTGCATCTTTTTAATTAAAAAGACACTGCGCGAAAAATATCGATTTCCAACACTAAGGCATGAACATTAAATATTGTGGAGCATGCATTTTTCACTTGAGTATTCTTTATGGAATGCAGTTTTGTTACTGACTTCAATGGAATGCAGATCGAAAACTCAAGATCACAAAGATAATGCAATATGACTCGAATCACTAAAGAGAATCACTTGCAAATATTTTTATCACCCACTACGTGCAGCAACAATAGCGTATATAAGACCAATGAGCAATGGGTACGTCAAATGGAACTGGGATCCAATTATACCAACGCTTTCTGCTCGTGGCTTTTCATGGTGGATAAGACTCATCAACATTGCCGGCCCTCTCTCTTCTAAGTCTAAATACGAGTAAACATGCATATAGACCGGTAGAGCTTAGAATAGAGGTGCTGCGGAAAGTCAATAGTTGCTTTTTATATGGCTAACATTAGGAACTACCTTAATCAAATTCAATTCACGAAGGCAGTTCAGTAGTATATTGTTATAGTCCAAATTTGTCACCTGAGTCAGAAACGCAGCAAGTTTAGAAGAAATTTACATTTAAAACAAGCAAAAAAGGGCAGATAAAAACTATTCTGTTCAAGGAACATTTGGAAACTTCAATCATATCTGATGAGGAACTTATTCAAACTTTATACTTAGATAATTGATGTAAAACGAATACATAACAGAAATACATCAGTCATTATTAAGTTTCTGGGCTTTTAACCTCCATACTTAGCCTTATAATCCCTCCAGAGCTGATCCACATTCTTCCCTAGCAAATCAACAAAATACTGAACATTGTAACTACTTCTCATCTTCATATTAAGTTGAGCAACAAATCCATTCCTGAGACTATTACAATAGTCCAAAAACCTAGCGGTAACATCATACCCTTGATCCCACCTGTCACCTTGTCCTGGTTTCACCCAGTGACTAGGCGCATAGTTAGCTTTCAGTCTCACAAAATCAGCTATTCCTTCAATCAATCCTCCAGGTGTTTGACCATTGCCGTTCCATTGCCATATGTGTGTCATTTCATGGTAAAGTACCCCAGTAATTTCTCTTCTCACATCACCTGTGTAGTTCCCAATATAATTTGCGCTAACGTGAATCTCGTTGTTAATAGCATAGGCCACACCACCCATGTCATCGATAAACAAGCTCACCTTCTGCACATCTTTTCTGTCTTTCGGGTTAGTTTGCTGGAATAGCTTCCATATGAAGTTACTCGCAGCCGATAGTGTCTGCAGGCTGTATTGACTACCAATCTCTCTGTTGAAACGGACACCACCGCCGGTTCTTACGGCGTTGTTGGTAACGGAGTAGTCCACTGCATGAAGGCCTTGAAGGGATGTTAGAGTTAGTAGCACTAACAAGGAGAGTACAGGGACAGGGTGAGGCATGGTTAAATTTTTAGGTTGCTTGGTTGGTCTTAGTATATGCATAGCAAATGTTCTGTGGTATATATAGAGAATTTAATACATGTTATAAGAGTTATGACCATTTCAAAGTGGTTCATTTATGAGAATCTGGACATGATTTGGTCAGTTCCTTGCAGAAGTAACTCAATTATGGCTATCAAGATTGACTTGAATCAATCCAATCTAAGAGAGAGGTCCTTCAACAAATTTATTTTGGTTAATGCTCACATGGAAACAGAATATTTATGCCAAATAACTACTTTTTTATTTTGATTAAAATAGAGTTAACTATTTTGACTTGAGAGGTTAAAACACACATTCCAAATTGCACATGAAAGTCAAACTAAGAATCTTCAGCAAAACATTTTTATATTAGAAAGAAGAAAAATTCAAAACATCTTCAAAATAATCTTTATCATAAAACAAAAATAAGTTTATTTTCCAACAAAAATTAAATTACAAAGAAAAATTCAAAATATCACCGAAATAATCTTTATCATAAAATAAAAGTTTATTTTTAATCAAAATTATATAAACGTATTATTCGTTTTAGTATCGTATTGTTTTTTTAAAAAATTGAGAAAACAATTTTATAATATAATATAATAAAATATTATGAAGAATATAAATTTATAATATAATATAATGTTGTTATTAATTAGTTGATTGGTTTATGCACATTCTCGTGGCTTTCGATCTAATTGTATACACTGTAAATGTCCACCCAATGCACGACCCATCACATCCTTATTCATTGCCGCGATGTTGACATGACGTGGCTTGCCATGCCACATGCTTGCTATCATAGTTAATAAATTAAAAATCTCAATTCACTCTTAGCTTTGTTTTTTCTGTAAGGATGAGATGGCATGGTACACCACTTGCTTGCTAGTATAGTTCAAAACTTGGTTTTTAATTTTGTGTAAAATAATAATTTATAAATTATATTATTTAATATATTAATAACTCAAAATTACATAATAAATTTAGTTTAAATAAGGTTTGCAAATCCTAAATTCAATCATATATTGGTTTTTCATTTTCTTTGCTGGAGAGAGTTTCGTGATTGACCAAAAAGAGGAAGGTAATGTTGCTACTATAATGGTCTTTTCAGCAATTAATTATTGCCTCAACAGAGTCAAGTCAGTTACCTAGGATTTCAATCCCATTCCCTCCACGGCTCCATGATTGAGATGCGTAATTGAATATTTGTCATTGGTTTCTTCGATCATTACTTGAAGAGAGTAGCAGTGCGTCATCGCGCTTCTGCCGACTAAGTTACGACAGACATATTCATAATAAATGCACAACGACGATTACACGGATTTGACCACCATGTTTTTGTTACAGTATTTTAGTTTTGTACCACGTGAATTTTTTATAGATATGTAATAAAATTTAATAAAATAATATAATGCTAAAAACTACTCACCGGCAAAGTTGTGTTTTTTTTGGAAGCAAATGCTGAAATTGTATTAATAGAAATCTTTTAAGCACAGAGGGATATCATCCAAAACAATAAAAGGAGCATAATTAATAGATGCTCAAGTTAAGGTACGAGCACCTAAAGTAACTTTTCGCCTAACCCAACGAATCGAAATATCAACTCTAGAATCAAGTAAAAGCTTGCAATCTTGTAAAACCAAACCTCGCTCTAAAAAGTCTAAGGAAGAATTGTTAATAGATTGAACAACCTGTAACAAATCAGTAATGATGCAACCGTTGAAGAGTAGAAACTCCACTGCGAATTGCAAACACTATCGAAGAGCCAAAGCTTCAACTATAACCGTCGAACCACCTCTTTTCGAGAATCCTGAGACCGCCCTTTAAAACATGCCCTCGGAGTCCTCAACAACAAACCCGAAACCAACAAAATCAAGAGCCTGGAAAACAGCTCCATCCATTTGACATAACCATGAAAAATCATCTTCCACTAAACTTGCAACGAAAGCATGAGGTCCAATAGCTAGAACACTTGATCTATAAATATTGCCAGAGTTGCGTTGAACAATTACATTATCAGCACCATTATTGACCATTTGAGCATCCTCTCAACCTTGCAAAAATTTCTGTGCCTCCTCCACTATTTGTGAAACAGATTTAATCACTTGTTGCCACAATAAGCTGTTCCTGGCAGACCATAAATTTCACGCAAGAATAGCAACAAAAGTTGCTGTCTTTTTGTCACAATGCTCCAGTACCTATAATAGAAATTCTGAAAAAAATAACGTTAGGCTGCACAATCACCACTCCTCCCAACCTCCATACCTCCTGTGCCAAAGAACAATGAATAAGGACATAGTCTCCACTTTCAACCCCACTACACCAAAGACACCCACCCCTAAAGTCCACACCTCTATTCCTCATATTACTCTTGCTAGGTAAAATATCCCTACAAGCTCCCCAACAAAAATCTTTACCCTTTGGAGGGACTTTTAATTTCCACATCTTCGACCACACCTTACCTCCCAAACGATTTTGCTTCCTTTCCAAAACCTCCAAACTAACATAATAAGCCGACTTTACCGTATACATTCCCCTCTTATCAAAATGCCATAACAAAGTATCCTCCTTATTTATGATACTAATAGGGATACTAACAATAGCCCTAATATCCCGAACCGAAAACAACTCCAATAGCTTTGCTACATCCTATTGCTTACCCGAACTATCAAATAACTCACTCACTTTCATCATGGGATCAATAAAATCATCCCCATCATCCGCAAAGAACCCATCAACCTTAGGTATCCAAGGGTCGGATCTGCCAAAATACTCTCCCCATTACCAACCCTCCATCTCATCCCTCTCCTAATCACATCCCTAGAAAATGCCACGCTCTTCCACACAAAACTAGCACTATTGCCCACACTAGCAAAGAGAAAATCTCCATTTGAGAAATACTTTGCTCTAAACACCTTATAACACAAAGTATTGGTATTAGTAAGCAATCTCCAAGCTTGTTTACCCAAAAGTTCCTTATTAAAACTTCTAAAGTCTTTAAAACCCATCCCACCTTCCTTTTTACTCCCACACATCCTCTCCCAAGCAATCCAATTAATACCTCTCCTCCCCTCCCTTTTCCCACCCCAAAAGTAATTATTCAACATCCTTTGAAGTTCATCAAGTAACGTAGTAGGGATTGAGAAAATACTCATGCAATAAGTAGGAATTGCTTGAGCAATAGACTTAGTGAGGACTTCCCTACCCGCTTTAGACAAGAACCTATTGTTCCATGAATTAATTCGTTTCCATATCTGCTCCTTCAAGAAGTTAAATATTTGCTTCTTATTCCGCCCAATAAGTGAAGGGAGGCCCAAATAAGAACCATGACTAAGAGGCTCATGGACATCTAAAACATTTGAGACAGAATCAGCCACACTAGAGCTCACATTAGGGCTAAAGAAAATATCCGATTTATTAAAATTCACAACTTGAACAAAAGCCGCTACGTAAGACTCCAGGACTTCCTTAAGACTCCAGGACTTCCTTTACCCTGTTTGCCTCCTCCACTTTAGCAGTAAAAAACAACAATGAATTACCTGCAAAGAGCAAATGAGAAATTTTAGGATAACGAGGCCCAGTTGTACACCCTCTAAACCACTCTTTAGACTCAGCATCTTTAAGTAACAAAGACAAACCTTCAACACACACCAAGTACAAATATGGGGATATAGGGTCTCCTTGACGAAACCCCCTACCAGGAACAACAGGACCAATCCATTCTCCATTAAAATTAATGTGGTAAGTGACTTATGAAAAATACATAGCCAACCAATTCACCCATTGTGTAGCAAAACCAAACCGCAACAACATACCCTTTAGATAATCCCATTGAACCATATCATAGGCTTTAGAAATATCAATTGTTAAAGCACAATTCCCCTCATTCCTACCCTTATTTTTCTTCATATTATGTAACAATTCAAAAGCAACCATGACATTA
>JANZXP010000195.1:36866963-36877721 GCA_027576715.1 Erythroxylum flavicans | reverse complement strand
AACAATTTAGCAGGAAAAATATGTATAAAACTTAATGATTGTATGCAAAAACTAAGAGAAAATGTCACTCATTCTAACGAGAAAATGTATTCAACAGATGTAAGGGTTAGATGTAACCTTAGTGTTTTTCTCTAGTGAAGTCACTTGCACATGATTGGCCTTGATTGATTCATTATCTCGCTTGATATAGGATTGTATTTCTTAAACCTATGATGTAATTTCTCTAGTGAAGTCATCAAAATGATGTCATTTTGAGCTACCTTAATGAGATTGGGCTATAGTAAGAGCTTGATTAGGATTCAATTTAGGCTCTAGCCTCCTTATGAGAAGTCAAGTCAAGCTGGCCATCTGCTGACCGACCACTTCCGACTTGTTACCATGCCTAGCAAGACATCTTGAAAAGAATGTAAGAGATAAAATTGAAGGACATAGATAAGGTTAATTCGGAGGAGTTATATGCATGAGCAACTAAAACCATTCAGCTCTGTCTAGCAAATGAGTTTATATATCACTCATGTTGATTGCATTCTTTGTAGAGATATAGAAGAAGCTAAAGAGTTTATGCATGTTGAAGTCTCTTACAAACAAATTATATTAACATTAAAGACTATATAGGTTGAGGATATAAGAGGGAATTGATATGAAACAATATATTGATGCATTTAATCAAAAATTTGTTGATCTATTAAGGCTTAATGCAACTCTTGTGAATGAGGAAAATTCTATTATTTTGCTTTGCTGGTTACCTCTTTTTTATGAATATTAGGTGACCACACTCACATTGGATAAGTAGATAGTTGTTAAGTTATTGGCTTCTAATCAACGAAGACTTGACACCAATGAATATTCTCAAGGTGTAAGGTTATATATGAAGGGAAATTAGGATCATGGGAGAAAGTAGGGGAAATATAGGTAGTCTAAGTAGAGTTTTAGGTCGAAATCTTATGGTAGAAAGACATTTTAGTGCTACAAGTGTGAGCAAACTTGACATATTATAAAGGATTATCCAAACACAAAGGAGTTTAAGGATAAAAGGAACTGATATACATTGGTGCAATTTTAGAGTATTTTCTTTGAGGTGAGCAAAAATTAGGACACAAGAATATCCTATAACATGTTTCTCTTTTAAGTACAGAGGTGAATACATGGGTTGAAAATATGAGCATATTAATGTAATAAAAAAAAATTTTTTTGGAAGACACTATGTAAGTCATAGTTATGTTACAAACTATGACTAACTGTGTGGAAAAGCAAAGAGATATATGGCCTAGGTTATGTCCTTTTCTCAGGTTGTATACAAATGTGCAAAGAAGTAGGAAGATCTATAATTTGGGACATGACTGTGTCTGAGCCACTATCCATGTTCTAGAAGAAACAATGAGATCCATAACTTTGAACAAAGCCATATTTGTGACAAATAACCTTATTTGGAAACATATTTTTTTATGGATTTCAAACTTTTGAAGAATTCTAATACTTGTTAAAATCATGGTTAAGCTATGTTGAGATTGATAAAGGGGCAAATTGTGTAAGACTATACTAACTAAAGTTTACAATTAACTAGGAAATCTATATTACTCATTAAGGGAGTTATTAATAAATATTAAAAACAACTCTCGCACCCAATTAACTGAACCTGTTAAAAATATTTTTATTTACTCCTATTTATTTATTTCTTTCATACAAAGATATCCTTATTGAACCTCATTTCTCAAGAAATGAGATATGCTGGGTTAACCTCAGAGCTTAAAAATTCTAGCCATCCTGTAAAGTGTAAAATAGCTTTACTCAGGGTCTAACATAAATAAATAAAAAAAGTGTTATCAACCCAATTGATTTGACTGATTTTATTTTATTTAATTTAAGCAAGTAGTCAAATCTAGATAAAGTATAGTCGGACGGTAGGTTTATGCTAGAAGAATTTTCAGTTACCTCTTTATTATCTAAAATCAAACAATGATTAATATTCTTTGTTTTTGTATTCAACATATCTGCATTACCTTTTATTTGTTTGAGAATTAAAGTTCTCATACTGTTTTAAATAAAATTACGGAAGTATTTGTATTGATTGGATTATTCTTTCTGTGTTTTAATTTTTTCTCAGATTTATTATCACAGAAGAAAATTGTTATTCTTGTAAAAATTTGAAGTTACATAGCCTAAAGAGTTGTTGGACCTCTGCAGGCAAGAGGCATCTCCTAACAATTGTCAAAACGTATTCTTTTTATACAAAATTCTATACTCATAGTCCTAAATAGTTCGAGCCGGTTGGGATTGCGTGGTCCACGTGCATTACTTGTACTCACAGCGAATCATGTGAATTTTAGAGAAAGTTCCCATACATGGAATTTCGAAGTTGTAATAGGTCTAGTTATATGCAACTCTACAACTAATGCATCACCTTGTCCTTGTTGCACCAAAAGACTAGATGCATAATTTGGTTTTAAAAACTTAAGATAATAGCTCACAATATCTAATGTGATGAGAAGGCATTAAGTCAAACTTTAACATTTCAATGAAGAACCAAATAAGTCACAGCGTTTCTGATGTAAAACTGGTACCTTATTCCTTACAGGCTGGCCAAAATAGTAATTCAGCTAAGGAAATAGACGTAATATTCTACCTGTATTCGCTTGGCCAAGGCCTAATTTGACGAGTCCAACTGTTTCTGAGGTCAGAAATTGGTAAGCTACGTACGATCCTTTCATATTCACATGTATGATCGAATACTTCCATGATGATCTCAACATCCAATGATGATGTTCGATATTTCTGATACCAACTTAGTAGGACAACATTAACATAATGTTAGTCATATCTTGTGCTTTCAGACAAGATTTGATTTCATTAATTTCAAATTATGTTTCACTAAAGGGATACCTACTTATGATCCCAAAATCGAAAAGTTCCAACCGTAAGTTAAGTTCACCTCAAACTGTAAGAATTTAAGACAATGTCAAATATACCAAATTAAGATAAGCTCTATGTTAAGATATATGTCAATATCTTGATTATTTAATTTTGGACATTATTTAATAATTAGAATTAGTTGAATTTTTATGGGACTCCTTCAACACAAGTTTGATAAGTTTCAAATTCTGATTAAGATAGGATTTGAGAATATATCTAAGGAAGGATAATTATTGGTTAAGATGAGATTTGATAATGGATATCTAAGGAAGGATAATAATTGATGTGTTTTACGTATGTTGTGGGGTTGTACAGTGTTGTTTTTTAAGGAAAATACGATAGGGTTTGAGCGACTTAGAAGCAGGGTTTTGTGGGCTATCTTAAACAAGTTTTTGTAGCTGAATTCACGTTTATTCTTGATCCATATAATGCTATTGTGTTTTTCTGTTATGGTGTGATTTTGTAGGCTGCAAAAATCATTCACCATGCATGAGTTGGCAGTTGCATTCTTCCTCTGTTTTGAACATCTATTTTGGGTAATTCGTGAGTGTGAAAAAAATCCTTGCAGCTACCTTTCCAAATGTGTTCATTCTTGATTAGGAGTCTAGTGAGTTGTGGCAGTTGTCTATTGATGCTTGCATGATTTGGCCGGAAGTTTGTTGAATTGAGTGGGCTACTTTTATGGGTTTATGGATATTTTTTGCAGCTTTATATTCCTCTATTTTTGAATAACTATTGGGTGTTGCAGAGTTGTTCTTTGTGTGTGATTTATATTGGAAGTACTCCATCTCTCTTCAATGATAACAGTCGACTGTGGAGAAGGTTGAAAGTTTTGACTTTTGCAGCTAAGTTTTGTTGATGTATGCATGAATCTTTGGTAGTTGTCTTATTGTTCATGGGGTATTAGTTTTGTGGCTGCAGATTATGAGTTGTAGTGTGAGAAAATTCCAGAAGTTGCAGTTGCTATTCTTGGTTGATAATGTGATATTTGATGAGTGGATTGAGTGTTGATTGGGTACGTTTTTGGTGGCTGTCGATAGTGATGTTTGTGTGCGAAAAATTCCAGCAGCCATCGTGAATTTTGCAGCTATGATGTTTACAACGTTTCAGAAGAGAAATGTTTATGTTTCTAGGTAAACAACTTTTCGATTTGTCATTGAAGGACCTTAATTAATTAAGGAAGTTGTTTTTCTTATTTGAGTTGTTCGTTTATTATCTTTATTGTTAAAAGTTGTTGAAAAAAATCCTCTGTTGAGGTTAGTATAAGGTGATCATACTATTCGGTGTGATTTACTCTATAATGTCAAAGGTTGTGTCATAATGCCTTAAATAAAACTATTGTTGTATCACAGGTGAAAGTAATTAAGCTGAGTGAGGGCCCCGTAGACGTAGACAAGATATGTCAAACTGCGTTAACAAATTTTGGTGTTGATTTACTTTTGTGCGTTTAATTTTTCTGGTCTTTTTATTGTGCTAGAAACGACTGTGGTCAAATCGGGGAGTTTACAAAACTACTACATCCTTTGGATTTTCACTCTACAAAGAAATGGTCACATATGTCGTATTTAAAGAAATATTTATGCCTCTATGTATGAGATTTAATTAATGTATGATTATATTCTTTAGAGCATGTGCTTCATTTGTAAAATGTGATCATTTAGTTAATTTAAATTCGAAGCTTTATATTACATTTTCGACTTAGTTTAAATAAAACTTTAAAAAATATATTATTGATAATAACAATATCTTTTTAAAACAATTTATTCTAAATTTATATTATTTATTATGTCATTTTAATTTTTTTCAAAACATAACATAAATTTTATAATAGGGAGAACTAAATAAAATTTTTATAATTTTTATAAATTAAATTCCAATATTTTCAATGTCTCATTTCAACTGGTTTCTATATGTTAATGGATAATTTTATATTTAACTTTATTAAAATTTTTAACGCTATAGTTTTTCATTTAGGAGTAATTTTTATTTTTCAATTAGATTACATATTAATTAATTTTTAACTTCACGTTCCATAATTTTATTGAATAACACTAATTTTTATTAGTTAACAAACTAGAGATTGAAGTATAAAAATTATTACACAGGAAGATACCATCATATCACAATGATTTGGGATGTATAACAGAAAAAAGAGAGCTGATAGTATAAAAATTTATTACAGTGCAAGATATCAAATTGATTTATGACGTATTAATATCATTAAGAACATGCGATGAGACCACTGAGCCTTGATATATTAATGTTCTTAAAATTTCCCGTGGGCACTTTTATACTCACTCCAAAGCTGATCAACGCTCTTTCCAAGTAAGTGGACAAAGAAATGGTCTGAATATCCATATTTCATATTCCTGTTAAGCTTAGCAACAAACCTACCACCACTTAAACGATCGCAATAGTCCAGAAACCTAGCAGTGACGTCATAACCTTGGTCCCATCTGTCACCCTCCCCTGGTTGCACCCAATTACTATCTGCATAACCAGACCTTAACCTCACAAAATCCGCAATCCCTGAAACCAATCCTCGGGGAGCTTGGCCATTGCCATTCCATTGCCATATAGATGCGATTGCATGGTATATTAGTCCGGAAGTTTCATTTTTAATATTACCACTGTAGTTCCCTATATAAGTTGCACTGACATGAATCTCGTAATTATAATTGGCTGTGTATTTTATAGCGAGAACTGCAACGTCACTGACCTCAACAAACAAACTGATGCTATCAACGACTTTTCGATCATCCTTACCGCTTTGTAGGAAGAGCGTCAAAGTGAAATCTTTAGCGTGCACTAGTTGGTCTAGGGCGTAATCCTCCCCAATTTCTGTTTCAAAGCGATTCCCACCAATCGTGCCAGGAGCACTATTGGCGACACTGTAGTACACTGCATGAACCCCTTTCATGGTTCCTGCTGTGACCATGAAAATCACTAGCAAGGAGAGGATCGAGACGTGGTGAAACATCGTCAAGAACTGACTAGACAAATCTTCGATTAGTAGTTTCTTCTCAAATTGTGCTGAATACGTCAAGCTAGTTTAGGGCTATATAGAGTTGGATACGACGGCATAACATGATAAAAGAATAATTGTTAAGCACGAGGAAAGTTCAACAGAATGATCTGGCATTAGGATTTAATATGTTCAACATTAATTTTTCCGAAACGAGGACAAGAGAAGGGAGAATTCATAGTGTAATCACAGATGTGTGTCTTTAGAGTTGTCTTTCTATTTCCTATGTATTTAGAACGAGATTGCACAGTGACGAGGTTCGGACGGCTACTGCAGCCGACCACAGACGGTATTCTACGTATTGACGTCTTCAATTTGCCATATCTATATGATTCAACGTCGAATTTTTTGTCAAAACTCATGGTGAGAGGGAAAAAAAGGTCCATCTGTTGGGAAACTGGGTAAGGATCTGATTCCAATTGCAGCGGAATGATTATGAAACTTTTCATAACCTTTGATTTCCTGAAAACCAAGATCGCTTTAATTCTACAAAATAATTAATATATATTGTAATAAAGCAAAAACTTAATTCGTACCTTATTTCGAAGCTTGATCTTAATCTTGTCGTATCCCTCGAACCATTCTCGAAACTAATCCGTCTCAACCACTGTAGTCGCACAAGTGTCCGACCTCTAACAGTATCCACAAAACAGGTTGAGAGAACTTTATAACTCTTACAGAGACGTTTAAGCATGAAGTACTAGCTCCATAGAGCTTAAACCTATTTATAATAAGCTTTGAACATTGTAGTAATTTAATTGAAATAATTAAATTTTAATTTCAGTTAAACTTTAACTAAAATTACTAATAATTCTAATTAAATACCAATTATATCCATAAAGATTCATTATCTCATATTAATCCTTATTTATTAAATATCTCATATTTAATCATAAAGTTTCTCAAACTTTACAATCAAGTCCCACTTAATTAAATTAACTTTGCTTTCTTCAATCTATTTTATATGTGAGACCCATTAGGTTCCCAAATATGTTGGCAATGATTATAAATCCTAATTCTAATTCATAATTTGAATTAGATAAATTAAAAGTCCTTTTAATTTATTTTTAATTCTCTAATTAAACAATTTATAATCATAGATCAAGATTGGCATCTAATAACACATCATGACCACTCAAATATTTAGGAATGTCATAGTGGTTTTGACTAACCTTTCCATGTATGATTTTTTCATATAATTCAATCATTTTATCATATAATGTTCTGATTAGACATAAAGCATGAAATTAATGTCTACTTTATTTTGAGTCCAATCATATTAGTTCTCCGTCATTAGGTATCGATTCAATTAATGACATTTGTAAACTATTTACAAAATATCATTCCAATTTGGTTAAGGATTTTTCGGATCAATACTAATTGAGAACAACAGAACATTCTCCCTAATTACTTTAGGATGATGAATCCTATCTTGATCACTCAACTACCTTCATATAGATCATGTTACGTCCAATGACTACCGATTAAACGACCCATGATTAAATAGGTCATAAGTAGTATCAAAACATAGCAATCTCCATACAAGATAACTTTGATGACCTCAAGTCAAATGATCATTTTTATAATCATCACAATGAGAATTCCATAGACATATAAGTAATGTTCCAAATGGATTGCTCATATCGAGTTTGTCTAGTGAATTTGTTCTCTAGCAAGCACTCACATGTTTGTTTAAGTATCTCTATACTTTAGCCTATGAGATCAACTACTTCCTTCATAAGAAAAAACACAACGTATGCTAGTCTTTTTACGTTCTATTAATGTTCAATCTTAATATAACAATGACTAAGAACATTTAGGAATAATACATAAATGTAATATGAATCTCATAATTATAATCTCATTATAATTTCATTTGCAATATACAATTATTCCATGAACTTTATCATATACATTTAAATATGTACAAGATAAATAATGCCTTTAAATAATTTGTCACAACATTTCCTTTTTCTTTTGTTCCATAAATATGCATTAAAAACAGTATAATTTGATGGTTGGTTGAATCAATTTCGATTAGAGTATACACTCTTGAATTAAAATTTAAATAATCAAAAGTTTTTGTATGTTTACTCAATCTAAATTCAAATTAATTTGTCAATCCTAATTATTATAATTTTAAGAGATACTTCATAAACTATTTGTCATTATGCTAAGCAGAAATATTAATTAATGGCAAGGAAACATATGCAAGTTAATTTTCTCTAATGTCCCTCTTCAACACCATAAATTTTAGTCCTTAATGTTATTGAAAATAGCAGAAATAATTAAATCGAAACAGCTTATCTGAAAATGCAAGGCGTCGTAAAAATCACTATCCTAAGTCAGAAATTCCCCCCTTACGGTGCAGCAGAACAATGGGATCTAACCCCAAGGTTAACGCTTCTCCACCAGCTTTGGTGTACTCCAAAGGATAAAGTAGGAACTGTCTCTAAGAATTAAGCAAAAGAACCAAGAAGAGAGCAGATTTGAAGAAGATGGGTTACGCTAGCCTTGAGACAAGAAGAATGATATTTTAAGATGTTATAAGCTTCTTCTGTGCCTTTGTATATATATATATTGAAGGAGGGAGGGGTGTGTGGTTGACGAAGGTAGAGAGTAGAGTGTAGCATTCTGTGTCTGTGTGTTGAATGTGTTGAAAAACCAACATACAGTGGGTATATATATACTGAAAACTAAGAACATTAGGGGTATAATAACAATGGCAATTAAAAGACATGAATGTAAGGAACGTTATTAACTTTATGGTAATAAAGTGTAATAAAAACGATGGATGTTTTATGACAACGTTATTAACTAAAAAACAGAAAAACTTATTTAAGTTTTGGAACAACCAAAACACCAACAATCCCCCACATAGTCCAAAACTTGAGAAACAAATTGTAATAGTTTAGGAGAAAAATAGGCGAACAATCTAGTGAACTAAGTTTTAAACCTGGTGTTCAAGAAAATCGGAGACAAAACTTGCTAGAGAAATAAAATCCTCAAAATGCCTGGTCTCATTATCGCTTTAGAAAGATAGCCCAAATACTCTTATAAGAGGGTGGCTAGCCCCCCACAATCACGTAGATGAGTCCATCAAGTATGTATTGCTCACACCACCTAAAATTGGGCTGTGGAACTCATTAAAGATTAAACAATCCAATCTCATCAAACATAGTAAAACCACGCTAAGGACGCAATTCAACAACTTAATATATCTCATTATTATTCCACAGACAATGTGCAAGTAAGTAGCCACCACATAACTTCGTTTGACCCATTGAACTTGGTTTCTCAAGATAGGTATCCATCATGAGGTTACTACACAATTAGGCTTAACCTCATGCCTTTAGCATGCTTTAAAACTAGTTTCTTATTTAAAGCTTTTGTAAATGGATCTGTTAAGTTTCTCTTTTACTTGATTGTTAGTAAAATAAGAATAATTTAAATTGGAATGGTTTATCTATATTCAATGCATCGTGAAAAATCACTACCTTAAGTAAAAAATTCCCCCTCTTTGGTGTAGCAGGACAACGAGATCTGACTCTAGGGTTAACGTCTTTTCCATCAGCTTCGGTGCACTCCAAAAGGTAAAGTTAAGAACTATCTTCATGAATGAAGTAGAAAAATGCTGAATACAACATATATGTGAGTGATAAATTATGACAGAATATATGGGTGTAAAGTAGTTGTCTTTAGAAGGAGATACTTACGTTGGAAGGAGGAAAGACATAACATAGGAGAGATGAAAAAGTAGGGCAATTGTTTGTCTTTCAGAGCAGATATATATAGACAAAATAAAAGATCTTGAATAATAATAATGGGCATTAACATATAACGTTACTGGGTAATTATTGGATAATAAAGTATAATAAAATGATGATGGACGTTTGGTTAATAATGATGGACATTTTGGGTATAAAAAAGTGTAATAAAAACAATGATGGCCAACGATGATAGACAGTATGGTCATTATGAAGGACCGCAAAAACATATGATTTAATAGCAGAAAAACGTTTGATTTATAGAGGTAATAGACATATGAATTAACCAAGTTTTAGAACAACCAAAACACCAACAATCCTCCACTTGGTCCAAACTTGATAGACAAACTATAACAGTTTAGGAAAAAATAGGCAAATAATCAGGTGAAATAAGTCTTGAACCTGGTGTCAGATTTTACTTAAATGCAAGAATTAGCGTCATAAGAGATGAAATCATGTTTGAAAATCTCACTTTCAAAGGCTTACAACCTCGGCGTAGATCAACTAAAACCTGGTTTTTATTAGACATGGTTGACTCTAACTCACTATCTATGACTTCCTTTCAAAATGTAGCATCCACATATCCCATTGCTTCCTTATAAGTTTTGGGATCTTCCTCAATAATATAAATCACCATAAAACTATAATTGATACTACCAAGAGTCTGCTAAAGTCTTCCTTTGATATAAAAGATCTTGGACCTATGAACTTTATTTTAGGAATCAAAGTTGATAGGATTGACTCTAGTTTTAGGTTGAATCAAACTCATTATGATGAGAAAATTTTGAAGAAGTTTAGTTACTATGATGTTGATCTAGTTAAGAATCACTGTGACGCTAGTGTTGCTTTAAAGAAAAATCTTGGTGCCAGTGTAAACCAAGTTGAGTATGATAAAACTCTTGGTAATGTGATGTTCTTGATGAATTATTCTCGTCCTGATATTGCATACTGTGTGAGTAGACTTAGTAGGTATACTCATAATCCTAGTCAAGAGCATTAGAATGCATTGATTCGTTTGTTGAGGTATTTGAAAGGTACTATGCATTATAGATTATC
>JANZXP010000195.1:36837574-36852872 GCA_027576715.1 Erythroxylum flavicans | reverse complement strand
CAAACAACCATCAGCCCGGACCTAAGGAGGATATGGAGGATTTAATGGCTGTAGGTTTTTATGTGTAGTTCTGTCCCCAGAAGTGTAACATGGAGCTGAATTTCTTTTCTTTTGTTTTTCCATATACTGGAGTGTACATATTCGTAAATTTCTAGTTATAATAGTAAAGTTTAAATTTTCAAAAAATATATATCTAATGTGCATGCTAGATATGCTTTTATCATGCTTCACTTTAAACAATTCGTACTAGTGTATTAGCATACTCATTTTACTCTCCTTTATTTAATTTGTCTTCTCATATGTAATTTTCAAAGTGTGTCAAATTTCATGATTCTTGTTATAGATAAAAGCCCTGTTAAATTCGTTTCATACTAATGACCTCTAAACATTTAACTAATTCATCATATAAAAGATTACATTACAATTATCATTATTATCACAAGAATTTGAATTCCTCTTTCTCCAAACTAATCATCCAATATAGTCTTAACTGCTTTCTTCTTATTCTTCAATTATTTTCCCTTTTTTCTTTAAGAACTTAAATTTCTTTCTAAAGAGCTTTATATCATCCTCATCTCTATCACTTATGGAGGTCTCCTTATCATCTTCTATCTCATCCTTGGATACTTTAAACATGAAATATCATCTTATTGAAATGACTTTCTCTTTATACAAATCATTCTTCTGCATTTTATAGGTAAGGAGTTATCTAACTAGCTATTTCTTTAAATCTTTAGCTTCTTGTACGATCATTACCTTTGCCTCCCAAAAATTTTGTAAAGACTAAGTAATTTTTTCATTAATTCAAAATTAGTGTAAATCTTGCCAAGAATTTTAAGAATATTAATGATATAAATAAAGTGGATGTATATGTTAGAAATATATTCATTTTTTTCCATGTGAAATAACTCGTATTGATGTACTAATAAGCTCACTTTTCTCTACTTTACATGAGTAATACCCTCATATGTGATTTCAAATGTATATCATATCTTATAGGTGGTTTTATACATAAACACTTGGTTGAATTCATTTTTATCAAGATTACAAAATAAAATATGCACCAATTTGATATTTAATACAATAAATACCTTACCATTAATGATCTACTCACTTCTATCATTTGATACATTAGTCTCTACTTTATCTGCATATATTATTTTATTGGAACATACTGACCAGTTGCTACAATTCCCTAAAAATCAACCTCTTTTTGGCTAAAAGAAAGTTCTTCGTTCTAGTTTTTCAATATATGCAATTGTCACCTTTAAAGAAAGGGGTCTACCTATACACTGGCTATTTTGGTTTAAAAGGTAATCAAATTGTGTCATAATGATTCTTACTTAAAATTGTCAATAGAAATCTATATGTAATGAACAAGACTATATCTCATACTAATTATTGATTCTTAGATGGTGCACAAGAGGGAGTGACTTATGTGTATTCACTTTTATCCTATTTGAAACTAATTAATAAATCACTTACTCCAGTGAATAATTAAGGCAAATTTTACATAAAACAATTACAAACAATCACAAGAATAATAGAAGAATGTAAGGAATGAGAGACAAGATAATTTATAGTAGTTCAATCAAACAACCTTTGGCCTATATCTACTATCTTCTTTCTTTAATGGGTGAAGAGCAATCCTCCATACAATATCTTCTTTGTCATAGGTGAAGAGAAACTCTTATAATCATCTTGCTTCACCATGCATGGGTGAAATATTTTACAAGGTCAAAAGGAACCTTTATAAAGTGTATCCCAAATAATTTACCCAATTACAACAAGTATACAACTCAAAAACTTCTCTTACTCACACCAATAAACTAAAGGCTCATTGTGTATTATAAAATACAAACATGCATTCTCTAACATCTCAAGACTGTTAAAACTCTCTAGTATGTACAACCAACCTCTGACAACTCATATGGTCTATTTATACTCAAAATAACCTTTAAAAGTGTTGGAAACAAAAACTAATCGTTACAATAACCGCTAATAGTAGCATTAGTCGATCATTATATCGTATTATTTGGCAAACTCATGGTATAAATATTTCCTTCTCTTAAGAGGTATTGTCGATCAAAATACCTGAAATATTTAACATTATTCGACCACTGACCTAGATTGGTCTACTAGTGTATTTGAAAACAAGTTTTTCAAGACTTATTAATTTCTTTCAATTCAACACTCTTTTAATAAAAACTTGACTAAAAGTCATTTCAAAAGTTCCTAAAATTTGCTTTGATGAATCAAAGAAGGTTTTCTTTAAAATACGGGGTAAATTTTATCTTGATTATGATAAAGTATATGCAATATGCCCTAAGTGGAAAATGATCATTCAATAATTGAGCCTTTGATTCATTGAAATGATAAAGATAAGGTTACAAGAAAGATTGCAATGATTTGCGTAGATTTTTATGTGTTTGATTCCTTCTTCTCTATACTTTGATTGTTAAATTGATCCAATTTGTTCATTCATTTACTTTCCTTTTCCTGAATTTGATCTTTTAAATATTGATTTAATATCACTAAAAATAAAAATATTAGTAGTAAATATATAATAATGTTATCATTAAAATCATGGATTAGAACCTCACTTGATCCTATCCTTACATATATAAAAATGATGAGAGTGTATGTGAAATAACTTGAAAATGGTGCAAGTTTACTTAAAAATGCATGTTGCATGTTAAATTTTGACTCAAAAATCAGATAAAATAATTTGCATATTTAATTGAAGTCGCGCCATTTTAAAAAATAGAGATCTATATAGTTTAATAAGAATTAGAAAATTATGAACTATGGAAAAGAAAAGGAACAAAAATGCGATCGGTGTCGCGTTGGGAAGAGAACTAATCGATCCAGTTTGCAATTTCTTTCATTGGACGGTGTTTAGTAAGAAGAGACATTGAGACCTTCTTTAGACTAATGGAGGAAGGGACATACAAACAAATAACTACTGTATAATCAACGTATAATTTCTAAGTGTAGAACCCATCACACTTTCATTGGTCATTTAATTTTCCAACGCTGAGAAGTCCCGGCTACTTGAGGCCTGTACTTGAACCTCCTGTGCCTCAAAACGTATATCGCCACTAATGACCGCGTCCGCTATGGCTTGGTCCGGAATAGGCCTTGTTTATGATGCTCATAGTGTTGAGCATTGAAGAAGAACTGTGGCGGTCTTTAAGTGACCTCATTCCATCAACCGGCATGGAGTTGTAGATCACCAAAAAGAAGAAAATGAATATGGAGACCAATACAAGTGACTTATACGACATGATTATATTTCTTCTTTCAGCTTCACAACTAGGCTGGTGGCTCCAATCAGGATTTCCTTCTGGTTTAAAGCTAGAGGGAAATAGATAGTTGCTGTTATCGACTGGAACTGTAACTATGGCTATATTTTCAGCTATTGGTTGGTGGGTTTGAGATGGTATGGTTACAATGGTGAGGCACGATGTTCATAACTATATATATACATGTGTACAATGCATGTCCTTGGAAATGGGCACAGAGAAGGAAGAAATTAATATGAACATTGCGTAGTTGACAGGCAAGTGTTGCGGGCTGGCATGAGGAGGAATGTAAGATTTTCTTGTTGGTTGAATTTGGAATTTGATCAAAAGCTCAGAACGCCGTGGTTTGACCATGCAATAACATATATCATACAGGATATTTTCTGCATTTCTTTAGAATACTTTTGGCTATCGGTCAACTTGTGATAGGAATCCGATTATGGCTAGGTCTAATTAAATAAATACAAAAAACGTTTACATTTCTGATGCATGCTCTCTTTTTAAATTAGATATTGTTCTTTGTTGGAGTGCAATTGCCAATTGCAATAGCGTGTTCCCTTTTGACCTAATCAGTTCCCCTGTTTCTTCCTTTCACGTAATAGAGGAAAACTCATTTAGCAAGGTCGATGCTTGACTCCAGGAAGGAAAAAATAAGTCAAAATGTTCGAGCTTATCACTTGCCGTTAAAAGTCAAGAGAATAAGCTATTATATTATATTATATATATATTCTTTAAAATTGGCAATTTCAAACCGGACGACCCCAACTAAATTTTAGTAAGGCTGTCAAATCGTCCGAATAACATGAAAAAATCTTGATTCTGAGATTGAATAAGCAATTACCATGAATGGTCAAGAATAAATGCCCATTAACAACGGATAGACTACTCGAGTAATGGCTGATTTTACAACAGTTTCAAGGACACGTGTAGCTGCCGTGTGCATAGAATAATAGCTACTTGGTTGAACAAGTCCTGTTTCGTCTATCTTATTGTGGATGGATTCGATTGTCAATTGTTTGAATTTCCTGCAACGGGTCTCACATTTTGAAGCATATGGGTCGAACTCGGCGGGCTATTAATGTAGAGATTTCATATTGCCGGAGTGGTCGTTAAGCAACACTAATTTACCTGCAGTGCAGTCCTTGGTCATCATTTCAGAAGTCTTGTGATTCTATCGTGACAAAAGATTTTCCTTCCAGAATGTCATACCCATTCCACTTTCGACAGTCTTTCCCTGAAATAACGATCAACAGGAAGAGTTTAACGAAAATATAAGGACTAGTCATCACATTACAAAACTTAACTATAATCAGACCCAGACAAAGTGAATTATTTCCTCATAATTGCTACGGTGTTGGTGAAAGTGCTAGTATTTTAAACTTAATATAGTAAAAGCTTCATTATTATTCTTCTAGATGAAAGAATGTGACCAATTATATTGCTTACAGTTTCAAATTACAGGGGCAAACTGCTCTCAGACATACAATATCGTGACTGCAGCATCAATATAATCATGGTGGCAAATTTCCATCTTGAGGATTTACACTTCCAATCAAAAATAGTGCTCCTCCAAAACTGGATGCACTGCTTTTGAGCCACTATTTCACCATTACAAAAGAATTACAGCGCAGTATTCTAATTTTCATTAAACACTGCCATCTAAGAAGCTTGGGGCAAGAAGTGCAAGGGTACCTTCATATGAGTGCTCCCAAATATTGTTCATGGGGAATGGAAAGTGTGGCCAGATAACAGACATTCATGACTGGTAGCCCAAACAATCAAAGGCATCTACAACCCAGCAGTACCACAACGCCCGGGGTGGATCTTTTTCTTACTCATTACATCTTTTTTCCTCAAGTACTTTCAAAGTTGTTCAATGTTGACCAATGACAAAGTGCAGATTTCTAGTCTAGATCTGGCACGAGGTGCATATTTGTCGAAGTAGCAGCCATCACAGTTCAAAATGGCAATAGTGCTGTGGATCAAAAAAATAAGAAAAGACACTAGTAAACCTGACAAAAATGAGATGAAACCATCTTCCAAGAACACACACTTTGCAACATTAGAGAATCTGACACAACATCTTCACTGTGGCATCCCAGAATTTAGGAGATGATTTATTTTGGTTCACATTCTACAACAACAACAATAACACCCATTATTAATCCCGCTAACATGGTTCACATTCTACAACGTTTAAAAAGGCTAATTATGCAATCATGAAAAAACATGAAGAAAAAAACAGAGAACCTGAAAAAACAAAAGAGAATCCAAACTCTTAGGAGGCAGATATCATACCTCTACAAATGGTTAGCACTGGTATGAACACCAGAAAAATGGCTTGACAACTCCTTCCCATGGATAGCTGCATACACCAGTCATGCTTCAGGGCATAATACAACCGCACAAACTGCCTGATGAAAGGGTACTACTCATGGAGTGGAATGTGCAAGTTTCCACCGTAAGTTTCCACAACAGATGCCTGCGAAATCAAGACAGAAGTAGACACTTCATATAATAGGAAATATATTGGGATAAGCTCATGATACACACAGGAGATTCAGAATTAAAAAAGAAAAACAAGATGATGATGCATGACAAGACATAAAAGAAGAGAACAGGAGATTATTTTAAGATATTTTTAACTCTAAATAGTTAAAGTGGAGAAACAGACCTGGAGGTGGGAGAAGACGTTGTTGTACACCTGTAAGAGGAACTCTGATTTTGTTGTAAACCTGAAGTTCGTATTTCAGTTAAAAGCATGTAAAAAGAATAGATAAAATAAACCTTAAGTAGATTATAGTAACATATTAGCATAGACATGCAATGCACCCAGCAATGCAATATAAAAGATTTTTGCACATCAAATGCTATTTAATTGATGCAATCACATCAGCAACACAAGACAGCCAGACCACAGAATGATTGCAGATTGAATGAAACAGCAAAAAAAATAATATAATGAGTAGCAATGACAACCCACAATGCTTGCACATTTTCGCCGTATCTCAACTGACACTAAGGAACAGGAAATATTTTAAGATGAAAATGTTTCTAAAAGAATAAAGCATAGGAGCAAAGTATCATTAAAATACTGAATAATAGCTTAACAATACAATTACAAATTGGTACAGCAGAGAAACACACAAGTATAGGGACTTGAGAATCTCATTTCATGTGCGTGGTTGGAATATGCTCAAAAGGGATCAGTACTTTCACAAGGAAGCAAAGGCAACAAGGTATGCAAGTTTTCATATGAACATATTAGAACATATAGACACACATACACATATATATAGAGGGATAAGAGAGAGAAAGATGGCCCATCAGAAGCTTAATATACCTTCTAAGAAGACAAAAACATACATAAATCTCTTCTAGGTCTAATTCGATCTTTAGTTTAATATACTGTTTCAAAAGTTCACACATGTACAACATAGCTTCATCAATCCAACCATCATCACTTGCATCCTGAGGAGGCAGACATTTGCAAATTGTACGCTGCAGTATAGAAGACAGATTTCCATTTGATCCCAATTCGTAGTATGTCTCTGCCAGTTTATTTAGCAGCAAGCAATTGCTGACTTTGAACTTCTCAACCCACATCGGGGGAGTTCCAACCCAAAGATTACTGTCCACAACAACATCAATAGCCAATTTAATATCAGTGCTCTTAACATCTAACCCCTGAGGAATTTCTGTTGAAGAATCCAAGCCAGCATTTGAAGTCAACTCCTGTCTCCGGTGTGCAGGAAGTTGCTGAAGTATGTCAACTCTCAATTCCTCAGGTAATTGATGTAATACAAGGGCATCAATTTGACTTAGTGATGAAGGCATTAAATCAGTGACTCCAAGGTCCACCCTGTCAAGGGCTTGATTGCACAATCCAGTCTCAGAAACAGCGACTGGTAGTGCTTCATCGCCTGTATTCTGCTTTGTATAATTAAAACCAACAAAAGGAGGTGTTTCAGCCAAGAGAGATCAAATTTTTAAGGCATGAAGCTAGAGGTTAGCTCTAATCCATTTCAGTTTGAAGGTGATCTAATGGAAGAAACATCCTTCACTCAGTTTCCATTGGAAAATACACCACCTCAAATGCAATTTTAAAAGTGCTGTCAACCCCATAAGTAGTATCTCAAATAAAATTAGTCGTAACAGGATACCAATGCAGCCATATATTCTGCTATACTTATTATAATTCATCCCAACATGTAAAGAAAGAAAAGAGATGTTACAAATTTAGTTTCCTGATAAAGCTGATTACCTTTCCAACTATGGACACAAATCACTTTCAGAATACCAACACCTTGCTTTTACAAAATTCAGCACAATATACGTACAGAGTTATCCTAATAGGAAGGTAGCAGCAGCGAAGTGAAAACATAGGA
Source organism: Erythroxylum flavicans (assembly GCA_027576715.1). Taxonomy (NCBI): domain Eukaryota; kingdom Viridiplantae; phylum Streptophyta; class Magnoliopsida; order Malpighiales; family Erythroxylaceae; genus Erythroxylum; species Erythroxylum flavicans. The sequence continues at coordinate 36,845,179 of JANZXP010000195.1, read as the reverse complement.
TGAAATTAGAAGGAAAAGAAAGAATTTACCTTCTCTCCAAGTCCACTACTTAAGCGAGACATATCAGATGCATGAAGACCACCACCATCATCTATTTAGCCAAAGAGGCAAATCTATGAGGAACTAGTAAAAAGACACAAACTATGTATAACATCCATAAAAAGGAAAACTCACCTCTAACATTTGAAGCAACAGGAGAAGAATTTATACAATTTTCACTATGGCCTTTTCTTTGAGCAATGAAATCCACTAGTTTTCCTCCATATATATCATTTAATTCAGAGAAGACTTCAGAAGGAAGACTCTGAAGAACTCCCACATCTAAATGAGATAAAGGGGGTGGAGCTGAAGCATTGCTAGAAGAAGCTTCACCACCAGAAAGATTATTGTTCCTTCCAACAGAACTGCCAGACTGGTCAGGAAATTGGCCTAAATTTGTGTTGACGCTGGGAACTTTAACATCTAGAAAGGAAAACAATTTTAAAATTCTTCTATTGTCATGAAATCAACAGGTATCATGTAAAATGAAGCAAATTCTGGTTCCCCGTCATTATCAGGGAACTAATTTCTGTTAAATAATAAAGCATGGAAACTTCAGTAAGCACTTCCACAAGCAAGCACATTAGCACATAAAATGCACCAACACCTATATAAATTTTGTCTTTCTAAACTGGAATCGGTATTTAACTGTATAAAGAGCATGCACAACAGCAATACATATGTAATTGTTTCAATCATGTCGGTACATCTATGCTTTTTTAACTTACCTGCTTCTGCCATCACTTTTTTTCCAACCTTGTTATTGTTCTGTTCTTCACCAGCTGTTGAAGCCGATGTGAGCCACAATCTCAAAGCATTTCTTTCACGCACTAAAGGCAAGTAATTGGCAGCAAATGATTAATGACTATCAGGAAACAGGAGAAATGCAATAGGAAAAAAGAGAGCTTTGCATCCAACTCAAGATAAGCATAGTCAGTTTGAAAAAAAAGCACAAGATCAGAATTATAAACATTATGCTAGTCTTAACAGAAAAATCATACCGTACAACAAAAAATGTTCAACTAGATATCAAGTTATAGCACAAATACCTTGCCTCAGATCATCCGCATTTTCAAGCTTGGAGACTTGCAAGCCAACACCTCGAATATCCTTAACATCTAAGTAAACAAGGCATTAAACCTTCTGCAACTAGTAAACTACTTTGAAATGCTCAAGAGAAGATGTCGCCTAAAGAGAAACTAATGGATCCTCAACTGAAAGCAATAAGAAAATCCACCTAACTCACCAAGGTTGAAAGACCCAAAGAGCTGCTTTGATATCCTTTCAATCACCACATTATCATCAGTAGCAATTGGAACCTTAAACACAATCAAAGTGGTGTACAAAAGAATTAAACAAAAAGGCAATGAACTGACAAACTATGCATCCTCATAGACAAATATCTATATTAATAATTTTATTACCGTTATAGAGTGGCTCAGATTCTCACAGTCCCCGCACCCCATAAACTTGGCAGGCTCCCCTGCGCCTTCTTTTCTCTTCTTTATCTAAACAAAGTTTCAAAGACCAAATTGTTTTTCAAATTCCATTCATGCCACCAAATGTGATTAAGAGCACCCGAATCCATAATCAAGGATTCATGCTGAATATAATAATCAAGACAGCCCAGTAAATGAACTGCTTTTAACCTACTAATATAGGCAAATAAACAAAAAGGGAGCGAGGTACTTTAAGCGTAAAGGAGCGTCCATGAACTCCACATCCTTGTAAACGCAATGAAACCTCCTTGCACAGATTTGATAGGAAATAGTGACTCTGGAATACATTATTGTTAAGCACATTAGAAATTAAAAGACAATAAAAATAAAGCAATGAGCTCCTGCAGTGCACAAGAATACCAACATCTTGCAAATCTTTGAATCGAACACCCCAATTAACTTCAGCACCTACAGACTTGGATTCCTGCATATAACACCATATCAAATGCTCAGACAAGGGCCAGTTAATCAAAAGGCAATGTAAGTATGGACAAATAATGGAAAAAAACAATTAGTTTTGCAATCAGAGAACAAATGGAAAAGGTAATGACCTATACAGGGAACCCAAACTTATACCGGACAGCTAAAAGCAGGTAGTTACTCAAAGTCTTATCCTTAATCATACCTGAATCACACCAACCAGCCGACTATCTAGACCTCTGCTATAATTCCACAGCATCTCCCCAGTTTTTGTTCCAAAATCCCTTTGAAGTGTGTCCTACAAACGTAAGAAGTCAACAGTGCAAAGCAATCAATGAAAAGACAAAAAAAGCTCAACAAATAAAAGTTTAACCTTGGAAATCAGACGCAATTGTCCACAAGTACAAATATTTCGCTTCCTCAGCTTCTCCTCTAAAACATGCCCAATTCCTGGAAGTGTCTTAATTGGAAGTTCCTGCAGATACTCATCCACCTAACAAAGTCAAACCTGTTAGGTTAGTCAGATGGCGACACACAAAAAATATACAATATTGTCAAATAGCATTGACTGATCACAATAAAGAAATAATAAAGAGGAAGTAAAGTTTCTATAAGATGTGCACATAAGATGTGCACATCTATGTTATCCTTGCATCTCATTTAAGTCAATTTGGAGGTAAGTATAGACACCTTAAGTAATTAAAAGCTTGCACACAGAGTAGGTGCTAGACAACTCAAACTATTAGTAATTAGATGCAAGTCCAACAACACTCTAGGAACTGATTGACAAACAAGAGAGAAAGGTGTAAAGATAGAGCCCGAACAGAAAGAATCCAACCAACCACGAAGTTGATTCTAATCAAGTTTCCAAAAGAAACAAATGTTTTAACAAGCACGCACAGATAATCACAGATGTGAGCCCTAGCAATTTCATAAAATCCTCAAATCAAAAATTATGTCATAGAATATGAGACGACTGTGAATGGGTTTCAATTAAGACTGATGAGAAAAGCACTGATCAGAATTTACTAGATAGAAAATGAGGAACCTTCACTATAACTAACTTGTTTTCCAGTCATCAATATGGCTAGTTAAGACAACAATGAAGAAGGAACAAACACTGACTGATAACTATAATCAGAAAAACAACTATAATCAGAGACACTAATTAGCAAAACAATGTGGTCAATGGGATGCAATTACATTAAAATATATGGCTATATAAAACAAAAATCTTTATAATGGAACAAAAAAAATAAAAGCATGCCTTTTCAGGAGCAATGTAACATTGACCATCAGGCTTAGCTGCTCTAGTGGCAAGGCGAGCCATGAGCATATTTCCAGCGATACCCACACTTGCACTGCATCCTGTTGTGTCCAAAATCTCTTTTCTTATTGTTGATGCTAAATTTTCAGCATCTACTCCTTCCACATCAGTGACATCTAAAAATGCTTCATCACAACTTACAGCCTATGTTGAACATAAACATCAATAAGAAAGCAACTGAACAGAAAACAATTAAGATGAAAAGGAATGCTTCCAGGGACATACCTGTACTTTGTTGCAGTGCTTGTGTAAGATATCATAAAACTGATCAGCAACCTGACAAGGTAACAAAACGTAAGGCCCTGGACTTGAGAACAGAATAATCAGCATCCATATGTTCTTTTCTCAATGAAAAATTCAAATGCGGCAATTGAAATTCTCAAATCTATAAACTACCTCTTCATAGGCTTGAAAATTGTATGGGAAAATAATAAGATGTGGACAAAGAGCTTTTGCATCTCCAACAAAAATTCCAGCTCTCACTCCTGGAAAATGAGTGCAATATCATTTGAGTGTAAACAGCCCAAGGTAATCAGTAGAGGTGAACAAACAGATATTAGTTTGCACGAAATCTACCATAATCCCGAGCAGGATAATTTGCGGATGAAATTTCAGCTGTTCCTTTAGGGTTATCAGAATGGCACACTGCTACAGGCTTGTCATGCAATTCAGGATGGTGTCTGATTACTACTGAGACAAAAAAGCAGTCCTGTGCAGTATTTTGGGAAATTAACTAATGAAGGGAGAGATGTCCGAATCTATATGCTACTACAAAATAAGGAATTAATTTCAATGAGCAAATTCAAGTGCTGTGCTACCTATGAAAGATATGCTCTAATTCTCTCTCAGTTTCAGTCACACTTGTTTTTCACTATCTCTACCAAAAAGAAGGGAAAAAAAAGTAAGACAAAAGAAAAAGGAAATAGGAAGGGCAAGCAGAAAGAATTTAAGTTCGTATTCTAGTTGTACAATGGAATCACTGCTACTTCAAATTAACATCATGTATCTGCTCTAATGTTAAATATAAAACTTAAAATGAGGAATGAGGTACAATAAAACAATGTTTTGTTATTATCCTACAGTTAAAGAGACACATCTGTGTTATGCTCTAATCCAGTGATCGTGTGTCTCATATCTACAAATTTGTAGGAACGCTTATACTCTTGAACTCTCTTACTCTTGAAAAATGAAGATGGACAAGTAGACGATGGCAATACCATGTCAACATGGATAATCTTTTTCTTCTGAGAGCTATCAGAATCATTAAGATTTGAACTTCTGCATCTAGACTCACTACACAAGCTGGGAAAACGTTTACGGTACCGATTCCTCCAGGTTCCTATAAAATGCAGTCTTGAACTCTGCAAACCAAAGCTCAGTCAGCACACCAATCAGAAACAAGCAAAGGAGTAGCTTCAACAGAATGTTGTAGCAATGTCGATGCATGATCTAGAAAAATTTTAGACTCCAGTACTGATGCAGAAGGAAATCATACAACTAGACTGACTTATCGAGAGAATAGCATCCAGTATGCTTACTTCTACAGCAGTTGCAACTAAGACGAGTAAATCTGGGACATTAACATGCAAAACACCATGTTCAGCATAATCTAATAACAGTGAAATAAATATATGGCAAAGCAATAACCAAGAAATAGACCAAACCAATTTATGATGAACTGTGTCAGACAGAAACACAAGTCAGCTTGGCATGTGATTTTCATGGACCCACAATACATGAAGGACAATAAAAATTTCAAAAACAAACCAAAAGGAGATCGGTCTAGTGAACTAATATGTAACTGAAAGTTAACTAAGTAATGCACCTTAAAGTAATTCTCCACAAAATTGGGATCCTCAAAAGTTGAATGTCGTTGATTCGAAGGCCCAACCAATGCTAAAGTCGAGGACCCTTTTGCAGTTTGTTTGCCTAAGCTATAACTGCTAGTTGAAGCAGATGGATGAGGACTAGCCTGAGGTTTCTTTCTTATAATGTTCCCATCTTCTATCTCACTATCACTTGTTTCCGATATCGTTGCTTTTGACCATCTCCCACTATTACTACTACTTGGCTCTTCAATGCTTGGCTCAGATTCACCAAGTTGGTTATCTGTGGGATTCTTAACTTGAGACGGAGACAAATTGCCATTTCGTGGTGTTCCACCCTTTAGAGATGGATTCAGGTTTTCTTGAGAAGCTGCAACCATGAAATTGTCTGAGATTTGGGGGCTTTTCTGGGAAAAGAAGGCTGACAACCTTGGTTGGTTATTAGCATGCTGGTCCAGTTGGTAAGGAACCCCTGGAAAGAGCGAACAAGTTACTGATATTTTGTACTTATTTAAGTACATTCTGGAAATTCATAAACAAATCAATTTTTTTAAAATTATAAACAAATCGATATTACATCCTTCTTTCTCAACTTTTAGATAGCAGAGGAGTTTTCTTTAGCTACATAACACAAAAACCTCTATAGAAGGAGCAATACAACAGTGCCTTTTTATCCACACTCCAATCCATGTACAACCCAACTATCCCTAAATACAAGTTCAATGCATAGACTTACAAGTCAGCAGCTTGTTAGCAGCTACAGAATCAGAGATCCACGAAGGTTTGACCACTGGGAGCCCACAACTAAAAGTTCTGTATCAGAATTAACGGCAGAAGAATTAAGACCCAACTCCAAGTTCATTTCTCTTTAATTATCATATCAGAAAGCAAAAAAAACAACTAGTAACCTCAGGTTTCTAACTTTAGTGTCAGCAAGATTACTGCAAATAATATGAGTAACCCGATGTCTGGAGAAGTAATTCTCAAATCTTCCACCAAGGTTCAACATGTAGCCTTTTAGTTCCTGAAGACAATCTCATCTCCTAAATTCCAGTGCAGTGTCAAGTAAAAAGAACTTAACAACAACCCATCAAAATACTAAACCTGGCTCGAAGGAATTGTAAAACCATCAACAAATATCGAGACTCCACGAAATATTGGTTTACAAGAACCAGAAGAGCGCGTAGCCTCAGCATCGAACTGATCACGAAGTTTCCGATTCTTCTCCGTCATATAACTACCCCAAAACAGACAAAACTTCCATCAATTTTAAATATTAAAAAATGCAACCATAAAATGAATCCAAATTAACATGGCTGAACCTGCCAAAACTGGAGAAAGGAGAGCTGCGAAAAGAGGAGCGGGAGGCGGATGGAGAATTGGCGCCCCAAGCCATGCCCAGAGTTTTCTGCTTACTGCCTTTACTGTTCTTCGAAGATTTTGAATCACTGCGACTTCTCTTCGAACTCATTTCGGTCGAATGCAAAACAAGAGTGTCGAGCAAGGAAGAAATGTAGATTATTCGGTTTATATTTCTCTTTAATTTGTATGCTTCGGTTTTTATAGTCGTTTAGGGCGGTTCGTGGATCTAGATACGTTTGGTTTAGATGTTGTTAATGTAACGGAACGGAATATTCAATTGTCTGATATCAGTGATTATAATAACAAGGAATATAACACAAAGGAAAGAAAGAGTTACGCTACATTTCATTCTATTATAAATAATAAAAATTAGTTGTTTTTAATTTAAAAATTTTAAGATAAAATGTAAAATAATAAATAACATTTTAATATATTATATTATAAATATTTTTTCAAATAATATTTTATTTTATTACATTATTAACCTTTCCATTTCTCTCAAATAATAATTTTTTAATATTATATTTATTTACATTTTATCTATTATAAATAATTTTATTTTATTCCAATATATTAAAAACTTTACATTCAAATAAACATAGTCTTAGAGATTAGTGTGTCCTTTTTGGGCAGGACATGGTGGCTTTTGAAAGAGTTGGGAAAAAAATATAATTTTCATATATAGGAGAAAAAGGTTGAATTTTAAAAATATAATAATACTTATTTATTTAAATTTCAAAAGACGTTTTACCATTTTAATTTTAAAGAAATCGTTTCACTCTAACTTTCCATGCTCATGACATGAATTTTTCAATCAATCGCACCATGCTTCATTCCACGATTATAATTAATGAAACTGTGAAGGAATTGCGGCAATATATGGATCGATAGTTTTTCAGCTAGAAATGGACCTCATGTTTATCAACTGCTAACTAATTTGGCATGCTGCCAATGGGAAGGGCAAAGGATTGTCGCTCATTATATGGCCGCCTCAATAAGATACAGGACGAACATGCAAATTATATCGCAATTAGGCGATGCACTTGTGGCAGATGCTCTTTTAAGTAGGTTGATGAATTGAACAAGGAACAAGAGGATGAGTGAGTACATCAATTTTTAATGGGACTTGACG
>JANZXP010000195.1:36823174-36834865 GCA_027576715.1 Erythroxylum flavicans | reverse complement strand
CCACCATATTCACCTATTCCCTACTTCAAAGCCAGTTAATGTAAAACCATATCATTATTTGTACTTCCAGAAAGAAATTATGACTCAAATGATTCAGGACATGTTACAGAACGACATTATTAAGTCCAAACAAAGCTCTTTTTCCTCTCCTGTTCTTCTTGTTCGTAAGAAAGATGGCACGTGGTGGTTTTGTGTTGATTATCGTGCTTTAAATGTGGTGACAATCTGTGATCATTTTTCGATTCCAACTGTGGGTGACCTCTTGGATGAGCTTCATGGCGCCACTATTTTCTCCAAGATCGATCTTCGCTCCGAATATCATCACATTCGAGTTGCACCAGAGGACACCCACAAAATGGCATTTCGTACCATTGACAAACATTATGAATTTTTGGTAATGCCTTTTGGCCTCACCAATGCTCCATCTACCTTTCAAGCAGTAATGAATGACCTATTTCGAGGATTTCTGCGAAAGTGTGTTAGTTTTCTTTGACGACATACTTATCTACAACATTACTTTAGTGGATCATTTGGAGCATCTCACGCAAGTTTTTGAATTACTTTTAACTCATCATTATTTTGCTAATCTTGCTAAATGTGTCTTTGGCGTTAGGAACGTGCACTATTTAGGCCATGTACTTTCAGCAAGTGAAGTACAAGTGGATCCAAATAAAATATCCGCTATTATGGAGTGGCTAGCTCTAACATCATTTACAGCCCTATGCAGATTCCTAGGACTAACAGGCTATTATTACCGTTTTGTTCGAAATTATGCTATATATGCATGCCCCCTTACTGATCTCTTGAAGCAACAACACTTCACATGGCATCCTGCAGCTCAACAGGCTTTTTAAGCGCTCAAGGTGCACACGACTTCACTTCCAATTTTGTCATTATCGGACTTCACCATCCCCTTTGAACTCACCACCGACACATCCGAAATAGCTATCGGCATTTTGCTTTCTCAACATGACCACCCTCTTGCTTACTTTAACAAGAAATTGTCACCACAAATGCAAATTGCAAGTACATACAATAGAGAGTTATTCGCTTTAACAGAATCAGTTAAGAGGTGGCGTTAATATATTTTGGACCGCAAGTTCATCCTCTACACAGATCAGAAAAGCTTGTGGCGTCTTCTAACACAAACTATTCAAGCTCCAGACCAATAGAAATGGCTTACTAAGCTGTTAGGATTTGACTATGAAATCAGATATAAACTAGGAAAAGAAAACATGGTCACAGATGCATTATCAAGGGCGGAGTTACCTGTTCATATGGCTCTGTCAATCACCACAATTCCTTGGCTAGCCCAACTCCGTATTTTTTATTCTACTACTGTTGAAGGGCTGACACTGCTCAACAAAATTCAAAACAAGGATGAAATTTTATCAAATTACACAATTCATGATGGGCTTGTCTACCTTACTGGTCAGCTTCTCGTTCCAAAGGACACTGGGCTTCGTAATCATTTATCGCTGGAATTTCACGCCTCACCCGCTACTGGCCATTCTGGCATCAAGGCCACTACCTCCAGACTTGCTGCTTTGTTTTACTGTCCTGGAATGCATCAGGATATTCTTTGTTTTACTGTCCTGGAATGCATCGGGATATTATTACATTTGTCAAGAAATGTCACACATGTCAGCAAAGTAAGTACTCTACTCATAAACCTTTTGGTTTGTTACAACTTTTACCTATTCTGAATCAGGTTTGAAAGGATTTGAGTATGGATTCATCACTCAATTGCCTCCCTCAAAGCTGTTCATTTCATCTCGCTACCTACATAGTTCACAGCAACAACCTTGGCCTCTCATTTTCTTTCAGAAATTTACAGACTACACTGCGTCCCAAAATCAATTGTTTCAGATCACGACCCAATTTTCCTCAGTAAATTTTAGAGTGAGTTTTTTCGTCTCCTAGGCACAACACTCAAGTTCAGTAGTTCTTATCATCTACAGACAGATGGCCATATGGAGGTTATAAATAGGTGCTTAGAGTCTTACATCCGGTGTTTCATGTGCGACGAGCCTCATTTGTGGAGTCAGTACTTATCCCTCGCTGAATTTTGCTACAATAGCTGTTACCACTCTTCCATTAGTACGTCTCCATTTCAGGCTGTCTTCGGTCAACCCCTGCCTTATATTCTGTCATACACCTTAGGTTCGTCATCAGTGGCTGCTCTTGATTCTGACCTTGCTCATCGTGATGTCATGCTACTACAATTGAAGGCAAATCTGTCAGTATCTTGGCAAAGAATGGAGGACTAAGCAAATCAACATCGACCTGAAAAGGAATTTAACGAAGGTGACTAGGTTTACGTTAAATTGAAGCCTTATTGATAAGTAATGGTTCATCCCCACACACTGCCTAAGCTTGCCCGAATATTTTATGGGTCGTTTCAGATTCACCGATGCATTAGGAAGGTCGCCTACGAGCTTGCCCTTTCTGATTCAACTCGTATTCATCCAATCTTCCACATCTCGATGCTCCGTCCTTGTCACGGCAACACCACCACGGCATCATCTCCACTTCCATTGCTCGACGACGCTGATTGAATGGTGCTAAAACTGCAGGCAATTTTAGACCACCGTAAGATCATCTGCTAGGGTCAACCAATAGACCAATGCCTTATCTTTTGGGAAGCATCTTCGACTGATGAGGTGACATCGGAAAATCGCGATGTCATGTTGCAACTTTACCCTTTCTTTTTCCAGAAGAATCGATAACCACAAATTTATGTCCTAACCTTATTTTGCATAAGGAAAATATGGGCCTTATGGACAAGTCCCATTTTGAGGGGAGAAGTAATGATATGCAACCAAAGTCAAGGTTGAAAAGGATGTCCAAAAAGCCTAAAAAGACTGCAGATTATCAACTTTAATTAGCATTTTTATTAATAATTCTTACCATGTCGCAAATTTCGTAGAGTTAGTTCTTTCTTCTATTCATGGAGGTGCCCATTTGTTAGTGGTTAGTTGACAATTGTTAGTGGGGTTAGTTGTTTTTTTATTGTCAAGTAAAATGAAAAACGTGGATATAATTGTAACTATAGTTTGTGAGGTATTAAAACCCTTAGAATCAAAATGAAACAGAGAAATATATTCACACAAAATTCTTCTTCTTCAACTTAATTTTCTGAAGCTAATTCTCAGGCTCAAATTGAGAATAGAAACGCCAGTATACCACTTTCGCTCTCAAGATCTTTGGTTTTGTTCAATTACATGTTGATTATTCTCTTTTCTCCTATGAACATTGTGGTTTTATTTTACGTGTCCTTATTCATGTTAACAATTTGATTTTGTTGGTAACAACCCTGAAGCAATTAGTAATTTCAGGGCCTATCTCAGTGTTTGTTTTCATATGAAGGATTTGGGTGGGAAGTTGTTCTTCAATATTTAAAGGGTCACTTAGGAAAGGGAATTTTCTCCATTGGAATAATGATCTTCTTATTAGTGCTTATTTTGACTCCGATTGGGCCACTTGTTTGTTGTCTCGTCAATCACTTTCTAAATGTTATGTTAGGTACTTCTCCTATCTCTTAGAAAATCAAAAACCAATTGACGGTTTCTCTTTTGTCAGTATAAGCAAAGTATTGTTCCACGACTATGGCTATTTATAAGCTCGTATGTCTTTCCTTAATTATTTAGGAGTCCATCACTCTGAGCCTATGTGTTTATTTTGTGCCAACCTTGTGTTTAACTAAATATAGTAAAATTGATTGTCATTTTGTGCGCGATAAAATAGAAGTTGGTAACATTGCCACCTTCCATATATGCACAACTTCATAGCTAACATTGTCACTTTTCATATATGCACAACTTCACAGCTTGCGAACATATTCACTTAGGCTCTTAGCAAACAATAATTTCAATTGCTTCTTTGCAAGTTGAATATTCATGATTTTTATGCTTTAACTTGAGGGAAAGCGTTGAGATATTTAGTGTAAATATTTTAGGTGTAAATATTTTAGGTATAAATATTTTAGCAGAATTTTAGAGTTTGTTAACATATTCTTAGCAAGTGATGTCTATATTTAGGTTGTTTATTTTGGCAAGGAAACTCATGTATTATATATATACGCGGCTTCTAATCAAAGAAACATAAGATATATTCTTCCCAATATACTTTTTACGTTAGACTAATGGCATGCTTGTGTAGTCTTGAACTGTAGTGAGTGCTTGAGAAAAATCAACGTTGTAAGGATTATTATACTTTACAAGCAAAAAATAAAAATAAGGCTTTTCTGCTCATCCTGTTTTTTCAAATTCTTGCTAATTTCCGACATCCGATACTTTGTCACTATGATATTTTATCTTTTTCAGTCTGCATTATACATTATTAAGACAGATAGTATATCATGTTTCCAAGAGGTTTGAATAAATGGTGGATGATCTTAGTTTAAATCACCCAAAGATGCAATTATGACAAGGAATATTGATTAAGAATTGATAAATCAGATCCTCAAAATCATGGTACTCTGGCTACTATCCAAACCATGGTACTTGATCAGTAGCCGAAGTTTCATTTCCATGAACACCAAATATGTTCTTGGAAGCATCAAAAGCTATAAATTTCTCCTCAGGTACTAATAGTTGGACTACCGACAAGGAATGGTACTTTTGTCGTCACGATGATGAGAAAGAAAACTCGTTTCCTGAGTCTCAATCCCTTGTTTCATTGATTCTCCATTTATGAGCTACTGATCTTAGTACTTACCTTATCAATACTCTTGAAACCCTACTATTAGTGTACCCAGCCAATGCATAAAAGTTATGGAAATAACTTATAGACACGTGACTTTAAAAAAATGATAATAACGAGTACTATATCTTATTATTTCTTTAAATATTTTTGTTAGATTTAAAATTTTAGATATTTACCTTTATAAAAATTAAGTTTATATCTTTAATAAAAAAACATAAATCATATAATAATAATAATAATACTCAAATTTTTAATTTAATATAATATTTTTCTATAATTTATAAATTAATTAAACAATTTTAATAAATTAATATTTTAAATTTTATCTTAAAATTTTTATTTTAAAAATTAAAATTAAAATGACACTAAATAAAAAAAGTCAAAATAAGTTTAACTCCTTTGACACTTAATTAAAAAACAAAATATTTTGGTTTCTTTTTAATTTTTATCATTTTAATTTTAAAATTTTATAAAATGAATAGTAATATAATTAAATTTAAAATTAAAATAATTTTTTTTATAAAACTAATAGTTGCATAATTAAACTTAAAATGATAAAAAATTAAAAAAAAAGAACGACACTTTTGTGAAGTGTTTCACGCCTGTGTGACAATTCCTGTCACATGTTTTTAAGAGCAAAATAGAGAGCATGATAAACTTTTTGCATATTACATTTTCAAAGTGAAACACTCCTGTCCCCAAGCTTTTTCTTTTTTAGCTAACTAGGTTAAATCTACCAACTCAAGCATTCAATCAGGTAAAATTTTAAAACCGCTAAAACTCCATAATTTGTAAAGGCACTGCTCAAAAAACACTTAATCCGAAACTCTATACACTGTCACCAAATACAAAACAAAAAGTTACCACCTTTACTTTCCAAACCAAAGCATACTTTTCACTCACATCACCCAAAGTTCCGCTCCTTCTTACTGTTTTGAACTCTTTATACATATAACTAATGAATATCCTTTTATCTTTTTTTTTCTTTCTTTCTGTCCATTTATGCGCTTCTTTTTACTTTCCTGTTCCTTTACCCATTTCTTTGACCCTTTCGATTCTGGCTGTTGAAGCATTCACTACTGGGCTGACGAGGTTGATGAAAAGTTGTTAATGTTAGCCATGGCAGCAGGGGACCATTACTCGGCACCGTTGCTGCTTGCCACGTGTACAGTGTATTCACTACTTGGCTGACGAGGTTGATGAAAAGTTGTTAATGTTAGCCATGGCAGCAGGGGACCAGTAATCGGCACCGTTGCTGTTTGCCACGTGTACAGTGTATTCGACCGGAACTAGACATAACCCCCGGCTCCTCAGCTCCTTCCCTGATTCTCCTCCGTTTACTCCGCCCTCCTACGTAAAACAAAAATGATCCATGTCAGAATATCAATCAGCGTTGACTGGGTTTGACCCTCCCAACATCCATTTTCACCGCTGTCAAAGGGTAGTCATGTCAAGTCTAGTAGCAGTAGGGACCCAACTGCTGACGGTGCCTGACTATAGCAGCAATTGAGAAAGAAAGAAAAAGGGGATAGAACGACGAAAAATGATGTGTGCTTAATTTAGAACTTACAGGCAGGTGTTCCAGGTAAGGAGAGCACAGAACCTGAACCTGATCTTGCAGGAACCTGATGTATCCCATCGCCTCATGAAGCACTGTTGCCGTGTCCGTCTGCCATATTTCAATTCCCCAACAACGTTATTTACCATTCATTACCTCAGTTTCTTTCCAGGAAATTTTTAAAAGGAAAAAACTTGTTATCGGGTTTCTTGTTTAGGTGTTTCTTTTTACCTTGCCAAAGGGTGACACAAGCTGTTGCAGTGCAGTGATTCGATCTCCAAGCTTCTCTCTTCTCACCTATTATTCCCAAGAATTTGATCTTTATCATTCTCAATAGTCTAATTAAGATGGAAAGCATAATCATACATGCACCGTGCAGTGGTCTTATATACATACATACATTTATATAGCATGCAAGTCTTTATAGATAGTTACATGCATGCAGGCATAGATCTTTAATTTCCGGAATAAAACAAATTAAACACGAAAGTTCAGACCTTTACTCGGGCAGTTGATTTGGGATTCTCCGATTTTATCTTTTTACTTGTTCTGTAGCTTCCCACCAGAGGAATTGAGCCAGTGGGGATGGTTCCTTCCATCGGTCCTCGCCTTGAAGCATTTCTTTTCCTCTGACCCAATAGTTATGCACATGTAATATATAGTAAAGGAAAAGAACGAAAAACTAAAAGAGAAGATGGAAGAAATTATTAACCGAGTCGCAATCACTCACACTTTGTTGGGATACAGTATTGACATTGACAGAGCTACTACGGTTGTTGAATGTGGTAGTAATGGTAACGTTGTTGCCATTGTTGTTGCCAGAAGAAGCTGAGGATGAGTCACTGCATGTGACACCAGACTTCTGAGGAGTAGCAGTTCTCGTGGCTTCACTAAACAACATAAAGTCGCCTTCGTTATTCTGATGATTATACCCACCAAAGCAAAGCATTTTGGGAGGCTTCACAGAGGAAGATGAATAGTGATGAAAAGTGTTGTGGTCCACACCCAGTCCCACAATATCACCACCACCATCATTACAGAACAATAACTCAGAGAAGCTTTTGGCTCCTCCCTCTAAAAGATGGTCCCCCCCGTCAAAACTCTCACTACCCTCCATTGAAATCCAACTCTTCTGTACTACGCAAAACGAAAGGTCGACGTCTTTGTTTGTCTTCCTCTCGCTTTCACTTCCTCTAGCAGCCGTTACATAATAGGAGGAGAAACTGAGAGGTGCGAAAACAAGTGTTTGATGTGTGACAGGGAGAGAAGTTGGGTTTGGAGATAGTTCCAAGACTGGGTTTAGTTTTCGGGGTGTTTTCAGTCAAATCAACTGTGCCCGAGAAAACCGTGGTTGAGTCACCCGAAGCATTTGGTTATTTTTCGCATTCTTTCAATACTTTACCTTGGCTCTTTGTCTTGGCTGAGAAAGAGAAAATGGTTAAACCCAAAACTCGACTGCTCACCCACCACCCCTTCACCGACTGGCTTTTTACGAGTAAGCGACTGAGTCTGAGCAGTCCATTCTCGACCGTACTTTTGGACACGTCTGCTCACATGCAGCCTATTCTACGCGCTAATCAAAATGGATGCATGGGGACGACCCCAACTTTTATTTGTTAAATTATGCTTTTTTGTCTTACGAAAAATCAATTTTTTATATTTAGAATTAATGCCCAATTATTTCCGTAATTTGAATTTAGAATTTTATATTCACAGTGGAACAACTTATGATAGATTTAATTAAGTGCTTTTAAAAAGAAAACAGATAATATTTGCAAAGTACTAAATATATAAAATAGAGAAAACTTTGTAACATATCACATAAAATCAAAATAATGTGATCACCATTCAATGAAATGTAAAAGATAATATAAGGCATATTTAAAAGAATCAGCACTTACATTTATACTATTTTATAAGAGAATTTTGATTTTTTAATACAACAAATAGTATCATATATCAACAATGAAATATGGGTAAAATAAATATTAAAAATTCACTACTAATAAAATCATAATAGAGCAATGATTAAAAAATTCAACCAATTAAGTCGGTCTAATCATAAAAACTTTGAATTGTCCAATTTTTTAGTTCAATTTTTAACTTTCCAGTTCAATTTATTTTAATAACTCTTGTAGTTAAAATTTGATTAATTTGTTAATTAATTGGCCAATTTTTCTATTAATAAGTTCTTATAAAAGAAAATTAATCAATTAATTTTTATTTAACAATCTCTTTTTTCAATTAAGCTTCAAATTCTTCGACGGGTTGACAATATTTTTCAATCATATTTTAAATTCTTTAATTTTATTTAATCTTTAATTGATTTTATAATGACCTAGTTGAATCTTTTAAATCTCTCGTCTTACTGATTTAATTTTTAGTCTAATTTTTAAAGCATCGTAATAGAGTATCAAATCATAATTATCTTTGACTCATCGTTATTAAGTTGTGAACCCAACTAATATTCTCATTATTAATGGATTAACGAGTGTCAGTTCTCTTCAAGAATGCAAATATAATAAATAAGCTCTAACATGTTTTTACCAGATAAAATAGCTTATATATGTAGTGTCATGTCTCTCAAATTGTTAAAGGATTTAAAGTATTAGACTATTGAGTCACATGACTGGCATCATATAGAATGAATTTAGTACATTTATGACATGACATATTATTGTATTCAAATGCATAATATGAGCATACACACATAAATTGTGAGTTAGACAAATTGCAGTCAATTGACATATTCTGGTGTATGAAACTAAAATGAATGTGATATGAAAAATGAATGTGTTTTTCCAATGTCTTGTACTTTGGTTTACCAATGACAAAAATTGATGGATTATAATTAGTAACTTGGAATTAATTGTTACAATTGGGAGATTGATAAATTAATATGTACATTTAGTCTTGGAAAAATACTAAGTGACAAGACAAATTGACACATGAAAAATTAGGATGACTAAGGGTTTGCTTGGTAAAGAGCTGAAAAGCTCTTTTTTAGCTGATTAACCCATTTCAGCTTATTAACTTTATAAAAAAGCTGTTTGAGTTGTTTGGTTATTAGCTGGTTGGGTTGACTGATTCAACCAATCAACTAATTTTGAAAAAGCTCCTCTAGATGAGCGTTTCACGCAATCGACTGATATTTTTTTGTTTAATATCGATTTTGCCCTCTTTACTCTTCCTCTTCATGTCCTCCTTGCATCTGCGATCGTCCTCCTCCTTTATCTCTTCTCAAGATTGCTCCAGATATATTCCTTTCTTTGTTAGATTTACTTGATCTTTTGTTGGTCACTAAACGATGAAGGTAACTTGTTTTTGGTTTCTAGGTTCTTCTGTTTCTTCTCTTGACTCTTAATGTTTTGCTTATTTCTTGGGAAATTTTGGGTAACAATAATTGGTGCTTTTGGTTGCAGGTTTGGTGTTGTTGAAGTTGAGAGAAAGAGTTGTGAGAGATCCATACAATGCATTGAAGAACTGGAAGGATGGTGTTGACGTGGTTGATCCGTGTTCGTGGTATGGGGTTGAGTGCTCAAATGGAAACGTTGTAGTCCTGTAAGTTTTTACCTTATGTTCCACTTGGGAATTTTAACTGCTAGGGAAACAAAATCCTTTCTTGTCTTTGGTTGAGCATGGAACCATAATAGTTATTGTTGGAAGTGAATTCTCCTTTCCATTTAACAACTAAAGGAAATCATTCGTTTTGAACATAATACTCCATTTCAGTTGATGGAGGTTTGGTTTGGCATGTCTAAAGCGGATGCAAGTGTACCCCTAAATCCAGTTTGTTATCTTGTGAAATTTATTTAATATCTTAGTTTTGTGTTATCTTTAACTATAGACGGATTTACTTTAACTATATCTCTAATCTACTACTATCATTCCCTATGGTCCATACTTATCCTAAGGGATATGGTGACTTAGCTAATGCTGCATCCTCTTACAAAATTCATGGACAACTGGATGTCAAATGCAGGAACTTGAAAGATCTTTGTCTTGGAGGAACATTTGCATCTGAGCTCAGTAACCTGGTTCATATAAAGTCTATGTAAGTACAGGTTGGGTTCTATTTATTTAGATTCTCTTGTATTGTCAAGTGCTATGCTTTTAATCATCTTCTCTTCAATTTTTGATGCAGTATTTTACGCAACAATTCTTTCACCGGCGTCATCCTTAAAGGGCTCAGAAAGCTAAAGATATTAGAGTTGCTAGATTTAGGGTACAATAACTTCAATGGCCCACTCCCACCTGATGTTAGCAGTAATCTCGCTATGGCATTCCTGTAGGTGGATGGTGCTTCAATTTTTAGTCTGATTGGTTTACTTATGTTGTGTATGCATTTCTTGTTTAGTGCCATATATTGGAAATTGTTACTGGTTCTTAAACTTCTTTCATGGGACCTTGTTTCTGCAGAGGAATTAGTTACAGGCCTGTGTCAACTGTTTCGTGGGAGAAGGTAGATGTTAGCTTTCATACCTGCAGATAAAGGTTTGCTACTCATAGTGTTATTCAGGTCTCCTCCTCCCCTCTCTTTCTCTCTCTCGCTCTCTCTAACTCAGACACAAAACAAGCGTCCTTATAGTGTTGCAAGTAGACATGAAATTTGTAAGTTAGTCTTTCAACAAGCATGATGAAATTCTGAATATCTTGTAGGTCAAGAATCATGTATTGCATAGAGAAGGTTCAGATGTCATAGAAAATATGATCAATCATTTTCACCTTTAGAAGCCATACAAGTCATCTCGCTAGAATCAAGGTTATGGTTGATCTATAAATAGGGGTGCCTTTAAGCTATCTACCAAATGGATCATCAAGTCTTACATAGAGTCAATAATATGGCAATTCATCAACATTCCTTTACTCTCTGACATAAAAATGGTATCCCAATCACCAATTAATAGAAATTTTGGCTATTCTTTAAATGTAATGTACTTGGACACAAAAGTTAAATGAATACGAAAAATGCCAATTGGCATCCGTCTATGAATTGGTCTTTATCCTGCAAGCATTTGAAATTTCAGATCGAAGATGAGAGAGTAAATAGTAATAGTAATGGTAATAGTTATTATTTTATGATTTGAATATTACGAGTTTGAGATATAAAAACAGTCTTTAAAATTGTGTATAATTGACGAAAGGGAAAGTTACGTATAGTTGAAATTTTCTGACCTTCATAAAAGAGAACTTGTACATCGATTTAAATGGTGGCTTTTGTGTTCTTCTTTATGTCATATGTTTTGTTTTTATTGAGTTTACTTTGGTTTTTGGGACATGTTAGAGTTTTAATCATGGGAAAGACTCAATAGTTAAGGTATTGTAAAGTCTTATTCATATGTATGTAAAATTATGATATATCAAATTTTAGATTGCATTTATCTCGAATTTTTTTAAAATTAAATCTCTTAAATTTGAACAAGTTA
>JANZXP010000195.1:36813018-36823074 GCA_027576715.1 Erythroxylum flavicans | reverse complement strand
GAGCTAACAATATACCCAAGAAACAAAACTCTTTCTGTCATAAATGTGCACTTCTTCAGGTTGATAAACAACACATTTCCTTCTAAAGCTATCATAACTTCTCGAAGGTGTTGTACATGCTCCTTAATGCTGCGACTAAAAATTAAGATATCATCAAAATAAACAACCACGAATCTGCGTAAGAAAGGGCGTAGAACCTGGTTCATAAGTCGCATGAACGTGCTTGGTGCATTCGTCAACCCAAATGGCATAACCAGCCACTCATATAAGCCTTCTTTAGTTTTAAAGGCTGTCTTCCATTCATCTACCTCCTTCATCTGAATCTGATGATAGCCACTTTTTAGATCAATCTTTGAGAAAACTATAGAACCAGATAGCTGATCCAACATGTCATCCAAGCGAGGAATAGGAAAACGATATTGAACAGTAATTTTATTTATAGCTCTGCTATCCACGCACATTCTCCAACTACCGTCTTTCTTCGATACTAGTAACGCAGGAACTTCACAAGGACTGATGCTCTCATAGATGTGTCCCTTCTTCAACAATTCTTCTACCTGATCTTGTAGAATTTCACTCTCCTTTGGGCTCATCTTGTAATGGGGCAGATTAGGCAATGTAAAACCCGGAATGAAATCAATTTGATGCCGAATATCCCTTAAAGATGGGAGTGTTGATGGCTCCTCAACTAAGGTAGGGAATTCTTTCAGCAGCTCTTTGATGGGTTTTGGTAAAGATAGTGTCTCCTCCTCTGTTGGTGTCTTGTCCTCTTTAATTTTCTTTATAAGTAATAAGGCCACATTCTGCACACCCTTAGCAACATCCTGCCCTTCCAATTTAGAAGGTTTCATTGATCCAGAAGGCAAAAAAATGATCTTCTTCGTGTTCCAGGTGAACTTGTATGAGTTCTCCTTCCCTCTGTATTCAGCATCAACATCATACTGCCAAGGACGACCTAACAAAACTCCACAAGCATCCATATCTACAACATCACAAATAACAGATTCAGCATAGTGTTTACCGATTGAAATAGGAACGCTGCAGATCCTGTTTACTTCAATAGTGGGTCCTTCCTTGATCCACCTAACCTTGTACGATAAAGGGTGAGGTTGAGTGGTCAACTGCAGTTTCTCCACCAACTGTTTTGCGATTAGATTCTCACAACTGTAACTATCTATGATCAATCTGCAAACCGCTTCTCCCACTCAACATTTTGCTTGGAATATCTTCCTCCTTTACATCTCTCCTTCCTGTTTTGGAGAACATAAAATTTTTTTCACCACAAAAGTCACTTCTCCATCTTCCGAGCTAGTAATTGAACCTTCATCCCTATCTACTTCTTCTTCACAGTCAACTACCTCCTCAATTACGTTAACCTATCGACGATTAATAGATGCTCTTCCTTCTAAACAATTATTTGATGTATGTCCCGGCTTTCCACAACGATAACAAGTGTTTCCAGTTGGTTTTTTGTAAGGACTGGTTCTGCTTCTGTCTGCTTCAGGTGCCTTTATCTTGTTGTCTTTCTTCTCTTCCATAGCATTATGATTACTTCCCAAATTTATAGCCCTAGAAGACTGCCCACCGTAATACCCTCGATATGGCTAACTGCCTGGTGAACCCAAATTTTCGTAATTTAAATTTCGATTATACTGTTGTCGAGGCTGCCATTCAACAGGCTCTTCAGCCCTCTTTGCCATCTCAATAGCATCTGCTAATGTGAAAATTGCAGCAACACCCATCAGACACCGAATTTCATGATTAGCTGCTGTGCTTCGTTTTCACAATTATCACATCTTGCCTGCAGCCTCAAAAACTCTTCTGTATACTCATCCACCTTTCTGCTTCCCTGCGTGCAATCATGATAACGGTTGTACAGTACCTATACGTGATAACTACGTAAGAATCTTTGTTGGATCTTAAGCTTCATATCCAACCAATTTCGAATAGGTGGATGTTGTCTGTGATAGCGCTCATTCTGAACAGAAGTCCACCATGCTGCTGCACCTCCCTTCAATTTGTAAGCTACAATAGGAACTCTACGTTCGTCTTTCACATTCATAACCTCAAAGAATCTTTCAACCTCCACTAACCAATCTAAAACAGCTTCTACATCCAATGTACCATTAAAATTCTGAAGATCTACCTTGATTTTGTAGCCATCACTTTGATTTTCACGACCCCTGTAATTCTGAACTGCTCTAATCTGATCTGGTGGTCCTCCATAAACTGGTTGCGGATCTGCGACCCTAGGAATTGCCGCCGCAGGAGGATGGTTAATCCTTCCTAGGTTTAACTGCTCTCCCAGCATCTGTCTTATTTCTGCTATTTGATCGGATAAGTTTGCCACGGATGTTTCTAAGGTAGTAAGTTGTTCTTCGTAATTGGCGGCCATGGAGGATAGGCTCTGATACCAACTGACGCAGAATGGAAGTTATAAACGGAATAAGAACGTTTAGACTTTGTTCAGGAGTTTAATCAATGTCATTTGATTAGACGAAAAGATAAACAAGAACGACAAACGATCTTGAAAGAAAGGCAAAGCCAAATTTTGGAATAATAGTTGTGATCCCAAAAATTAATGTCAAAGAAAACATAAATAAGGCCTATTTATAATTGCCACAAACCATAATCCGAATCCTAACAAGCTTAGGAAAATAAAAGACCGAAAAATATTAAAATAGTCTTTTTTTTTAAACTGCGAAATTAGGCCCCTAAATGGTGGGATTTGGCCCTCGAAATTTGCATTGAGGCCCACAGCCTTCCGATACATTTTTTCCGCATCGTGTCACAAACCTTGTCAAGATCTTTCATATAATTTAAAGCTAATTGGTCGCATCAGTTAGCTTAAATCGCTGTTCTATCAAAGAACCAAAGAACCAAATGAATCTACCATTTTCTTTATCACTCATTTCACTGGTCGACAGTTTTTGCTAGGCGGCTGCCGAGGGAAACACGCCGCCGCCGCAGCGCTGCGTGATGACGTGGCGAATTGAGGGCTAGTGTCGGTTGGTTTGATGAAGGGGACAGGAGAAGAGGTATATGTGTGCCACGTTACAAGTTTGTTTTAATATAATGAGATAAGTGAGAGAATGGGCTCTACACGAGGTGGCCATGAAAAGTACGACAGGGGACACTAGTCAATACCTGTTTTCCATGCACATTTGCTTCGTTTCCTCGTGCATCTTTCGACACCTCGTTGGTCTGGTCTCTTGGCTCGGCTCTCCTTTCCTGATAACTTCGTTCGATGTCTTTAGCAAAACCCAACTGGGTTGGTTTTCTAATTCACTTTCCTGATTATTGAACAAGCTTGTGTTTGACTTGAATATGAATGAGAGTAAGTGAATAAAGAAGCCTATAAAAACCAATCCAGTCGTCAATTAAGCTCCGATGTTATTAGTTGTTAAGAAGTCAGTGTTCTTTCGGCATCTAGGATTATCAGTCCGCTATTAGAGCAACAATAAAGGTAAATCTGACTATTCCATGGTATCCATCTCCATCTGTATATTCTCATAGTGAATTCGACCATAATGGCATTGAATAGTGTTTTAAACTCGAAAAGCTTTTCAAGAAAGTGACATTACAATACGACCTTTATGGAGTCCGTGCATTATCACAATTGAGTAAGCACAGAGGTGCCTGCTCACGAGTGTGCGCGTGACCAAAGACATGAATGAGAAGCACTCAAATTTTTGTCCAAGAAGTACTTACTATTCTATAGCTGATATCAGCATGGAGAATTGATGGACGCGTGCTAGTCTCAATCACCCGAGTCATTCTCCAGTTTCTTTAAGTTAGTGTTCCTAACTCACTATATTTTGATAAGGATCATTTATAGAAATTATAGATTGTTATCTAATTGATTTATAAAAATTAGATTTTGTTATTTTTTAATATTATTTATGATATTTATTTACCTATATAAAGAATTTAAGTTTACAAATAAAAAATCAACCTTTTAAAGTTATTTTTTATTTAAATAGATATCACCTATGCTTTTTTTAATTCCCAGTCTTGTATTGGTATCAAAGCTTAGTATCGTGAGAGCGAAAACACAATATGCAATAATAAATTTCTTTCATCTATTTTAATTCCCAGTCTTGTATTGGTGTCAAAGCTTAGTATCGTGAGAGCGAAAACACAATATGCAATAATAAATTTCTTTCATCTATTTTTCATTTATCGAAAAGTTATCAAATTTAATTTTATGTAAGCAGCAACCTCGCACTTCGATGATCATTAATAATAAATTTCTTTCATCTATTTTTCATTTATTTAAAATTTACAAATTCTAATTTTATGTAAGTTGCCATCTCACACTTCGATGACCTTTATGACCATTAGAGTATGCCAATGAAGAAAATTTTTCAATCAAAAGAGTTGTGATCAATTATAGAATATGGAATTCAAAAGTTCACATTTATAACAAATTCATAAAAAGCAGAACTTGAATTTAGAAGACTGAAGGATTTGAAGGTAAAAGGTTATCTCTTTCAAGTTATTGATCATCCCATCTTAGAAATTATTATTTATAAAATAAAACTTCTAAGGATATTTAAAATTCTAAGAAGAAGAAATATCAAGGCATTGTGAACAACTTCAAGCCTTGAAAAGAGATCTTGAAACATTGCCAATGAAAGATGAAGAATTTATTACTACTTATAGTGTCAAAGCAATAAAGAATTTAATCAGTTATTGTACCAAAGTTTAATTATATTATTTGCTCAATTAAAGTGTTGAAAGGCATAGATACACTCTCTCTGATAAATTGCAAAGCATCTTATTGGTCTATGAACTAAAAATGAATTGGAATTCAACTATAGAGGGGCAAGCATTAAAGGCTTCTATTAATACTCATGCTAACAATTATAAAAGAAGTGTTAAAAGTAAATGTACAAGTAAAGGAAGGCGAGAGAGTAAAAATCAAGATGTCAATAGAGATCACAAGGCCAATAATGATTAACATTAAGGCAAAGGCAAACGGTAAGATTTTGACAAATATAGAGTGCTTTAAGTGTCACAAATTTGATCGTTATGAATCTTAATATTGTACTAGGTTGTCTAATAATAAAGAAAAGGAAGAGAGTTCAAAATTAATAAAAAGAAGGAAGCATAAACATTGTTGATGGCTGTTCAAGATGGAAATAAACTTAAGTGAGATATTTGATATGTGGATACGAATTGCAGTAACCATATTAATGATAGAAAGTCTTCTTTTTCTTATCTAAATGAATATTTTCATTTTACTATGATTTTTGGTAATTTTGCTACTATAAAAGTGATCGGAAAAAGGTGATTTTAAAATAGGAACCGGGAATAGTTTTATGGAAACAATCTATAATATACTGTATGTTCCTGACTTAAGAGTGTTACTCAGTTACGAAAGAAAGTTAAGTTATCACTATTAAGAAGGGTGCTTGGGAAATTTATGATCCTATTAAAGGTGATATGGCAGTTGTTCATATGAGTTCAAATATTTTATTTTTTATAAATATTGAAAATATTCACTCTTGTTTGATGGTTGAAATAAAAGATCCTTTATAGTTGTGGCATTTTTGTTATGATCAATTAAATTTTGGGGGAATGAAGACCCTCTAATAAAAGAGTACGGTGACAGTTCTTCCTCAAAGTATTACTTCTTCCTAAGTATATGAAGAATGTATTGTTAGAAAACAACATTATTGAACTAAGAAAGGTTTCAATGGATATTTTGATTATACTCTTCCAAACACTCTTTAGGGAACATTTCGAGAAGTGTTTAAATCATAATTGCATTAAACAAATTAGTTTTGAGTTTTTGAAGTTGTTAAAAATATGCTTTCATGGTGATTGGTTGACCAATACAAGTTAAAGTTGTTAAATTTGATATGTACCACGAGCTTGTAACATTGGTTGAAATATTGGTCAACCAATGAGCCACATTGATCAATCATTATGCCTAATGGTCTACTATTGTCCTAACTGCTAATAACTCTAGTGTTTCTAATGCATACTGGTTAACTAATATGCTATATTGGTTGACTAGTTCACCCCAAGTCATCGTTGTAATGGTTAGTTCTTGACTTCAATGGCTATAAAAGGTCATAAAATATTATAAATAGGCGTTTCTCATTAATTTTATAATCAATAAGCACTTGGGTACATTTTACGCACATTTTCAAGTTTTTTTCAATCATTTGAGCATTTTTATTTCATATTTACATAAGTGAGTCTTTTTAAAATTATCAAGTGATAAAGTAAAGTATTTTAAGTTATAATTGGAGCATTATATTATTATACTTGGGTGATGATCTAAGTGAGGTTGAAATTCCTCTTCATTCTAGAAGAAGATTGTGAAGAGTTGCTCTTTGCCAAGACAGATTATACAAAGGTTATTCTTTGCCATGAAAGAATTATAGTGACACTTTAAGAAGAGTCTTGGAAGTAGACATAGGCAAGGTTGTTTGCCAAACTATTGTAAATTAGTTGCATTCTCCCTTCCCTATCCACTTTAAATTATTACTCAATGGTTTGATTGGTTTATGTTAAGCAATCCATTTATTAATAGATATATTGATTGTTATTAAATGGGATAACTATAAAAAAATCTCAAACTTTACTCAATTTTGTAATACTATCTTGAAGTTTAAACTATGGAGTTAAATTACCCCCACTTTATGTTTGTTACAGAAATATCCTGATATTAAGTTTTTTTATTAATGTTGTTACGTAACCATGTTAGATATTTTAATATGCCATGAGGTTGACACATATATCTTTTTTTAACTCATTTGTTTAATATTCAATTACATTTTAAACTTAAAATAAAACCTAATTTCCAAATTATTGATGACATTTTGCTGTAATACTATTAATCTTAGTCATCTTTTACTTCCCCTTTAGCGATAAGGCTCACCGGCTGTAATATGATTATCCTCCTACAATCTCCCTTCCACGATAATCCTCTTTTAGCTACAATTGGGATTGTCAAACATTTTTTTAGGTGAGTAAATATAAACCTAGTTTATTTGTTTGAGAAATAAATGCTCGTCATTTCAGTGTTGTTGAATTGGTTTGTTTGATCTTCCATATATCTTGTCATTCTTCTATTATATTTCAACTATCTCCAAATCTTGCCGTCAGTGGAAACAAGCTTTGAAAGTGAGTTCATCTAATTAGAGGAATGTACTGCTTTAATAGGTAATATGTTTGTTTGCTAACAATTGCTATGATATGAATGATGGCTACGTATAATGATCTGGGGACATTATTAAATGGATATTTACAAAGAGATTTATAGTTCATTCAATTGTTCAGAGATTTTGTGTAAGATGTTCTTATTGTTGGATATCAAAATTCATAAGATAAATTACAATATTAATGAAGTAATTGTGGGAGTAACTGGGAATATGACAAATTAGAAAGTCCTTCACGTTATAGATGGGGGTATAGAATTGTGGTTAGTTGGCACCTTTTCCCAAACTTATCCCAAATAAAAGGCGAAGGTAGTTGATGATGATTCCATTGTTACAAGGTACTATTGTTAGAGTGCTAGCTTTGCGTAATAAATGGATATTATGGAAGTTATTATTTGAAGGGACATTCATTTTGATAAAACATGTGTGAGTTCTGTTGATGAAGAACATTTTGTGCTACTTCATTCTTATTACTTAGGGGGGCTTATATTTGTTTTCTCTTACGAATTTAATGATACTATAGTAGGTCAACTAAGAGTTAAGATGATAGGGATTTCAACTGCTTTTCTAATAGATTGTATATTACAATGCGGCAAATCATATTCATTTAGGCATTTGGGTGTATACTTTAATTTTATAGTGACTGAAAATTTCTTAGCCTCCATGTTGATTTGTTTAGGATTTGATAGTTTTTCTCTACTTCTATCCTAACATTCTTCATTCTCCACAACAATCACCCCCTCACCCCTTTATCTTTAGGATGCTATCTCTACCTATACATATAATGTTAACTATTTTTCTAGCTCTATATAAGTTAAAGAGCATGTTGGCATTATGTTGAAAATCATAATAGTTTTTCTCTATTTCAAATTCTGATATTTTGGTATTTTAGAACTTATATAGTTTTTGTCTATATAAGTTGGAGCAACATTCTTGGCATCAACTAGGTGATGAGCTGAGTAGGTGGTTATCTTTGTTATTTAACATTCCTATTTCAATTTATTTTTCTTTTAATTTCACACCTTGAGGCCTTGTTTTATAAATAAATTATAGGAATCCTAAGAAAGAGCATATTATCATTTTGGTTTGCATAGGTGCTTACAGTTTTGATTTATTACACTTTAATAAGTTTTGTTGGAAATATTAAAATTCTTTGTGATGTAGATGTTGGTAAATTTTAACTTTTATTATAGTGGGGTGTTGGAAAGAATGGAGAAAATAAATATGTTGGAGGAAAGATCAAAAAGAAGAAGGATATTGGTGTTGATGAACTTAATATGTTAGTACTAAAAGGAGTATTAGAAGATAAAAGAAATAGATTTGTATCTATGTTTTACAAATTTCTACAAGAATCAATTATATGCTTGAAAGAGTTAAACTTACTCCGTGATAAGGACATGTTATCAATGGTTTAGCACATAGAAGAATTGAAGAGCAATAATGTTGAAATCTATTATGAGCATGTTATAATAATCCTACTACTAATGGTAAAGAAACTGATTATAATATCGATAATAAAGAGGGGTTATTCTAACTTCATATGGAAAAAGATGATGAAGATTGACCAATTCTGAAAATGATATAGTTGATGATGAAATTTGTGCAATTGATGATAAAAAATAAGCCATTGCAAGAGCTAATAAGAAGAAATATAGGATAAAGGTTGGTAGTGGGTTAAATGTGATTATGTTGTAAATGAGGTAGGAAGCAGTGGAAAATATAGTAATGAAGAGCGAATTTATTCAAATAATTCAAAAAGAAAAGTATGGAATTCACAAGGTTGGTGTAGTGAGTATAAGGATAGTGATGTTAAAATTTAGTTACCAATATGTAGTGATTATGGTAGGTGCGAGGCTTCTAACATAAGGAAGAAATATATTGTTTTAATCTAAAAGTGGGCTTAAAAGATTTTCAGTTTTAAGTTGGCATGAAGTTTAAGGATAAGGTTCAGTTTGGAGAGGTAATTAGAAATTATGTGACTACAAATAGGTATGATGTTTCAATGATGAGATTTGGTGTGAGAATGGAAGATGTTTATGATCCACACTATCCCTTTAAGGTTTATGCTAGTTGGATTAGAAATGAAAAAACCTTTGTTATGTAGATATTAGAAAAAAAGCATACTAGTAAGAAGTGGATACCAATTGAATTCTCACACAAATTTAGAAGGAACCTAAATTAGCGAATTAGTGAGATGATAGATGATCTTTAAAGGAAGTATGTGTAACACCCATATACCCCTGGGAGCATATGCAGATGTTACACAAACAGAACCAAAGTAATCCAATACATACTAAGCATTTCCGTAAACTCAAGGAGCATACATTTTATTCAACATTGGTTAGGTCATACTTAAAACATAACATACACATTATACTTATTACATACAAGCCTTAAATCCAATTCCAAATTGTATTAAGGTTTTTACAAACCATTAAGCAAAACATAAAATATAACATATCTCATTACATTGAAGAACAACTCAAAACAAACTGAACATTATATTTCCAGAACAAAATATAATCTTCATAGCCACTGCGGTTGTTATTGTCCCAGTCTTCAAACCCTCCTATCTAAATCTACAAGGGCCAAAACTATCGTGCTAAGCATAAAGCTTAGTGGGGAATAAACTAAACAGGATATAAGTTGACAACTGTTTCAAACAGTCATCCAAACATTCATATATTTAAAATCACATCAGATAATAAGCAGTGTTTATTTATCCATTTCCAAACCGAACCAAAGTATCATGAATCTCAGAACAAAATTGAATATATCAGAACAGGACACACATTACTTTAGTGCAAAACTCACCAATTTCAAAATTGAATATTATAATATCAGAACAAAACTTGTCTGTAACAAAACAGAATTTGCTTAT
>JANZXP010000195.1:36785364-36796553 GCA_027576715.1 Erythroxylum flavicans | reverse complement strand
GAAGGTTGAGCATTCAGATTGGGCAGTCTTGCGTATAGTAGCTGCTTCTTCTTTTGATGGACCATTCACTAATCCCGCAGATTCCCCAAAGGAGCCTATCACAGATTCCTTATCTCAACTGAAGTCAATAAGTAATCTGACGTATGCTGATCTATACTTGCATCACTTGGATGATTATCAGAACCTTTTCCATCGGGTGTCAATTCGGCTATCAAAAAGTTCAAAGAGCAGCGTTGAAAGTGCACCTCCCGACAAGAAAACTCTTGTCCCCCTTACCAAGGATTTCTCATTTGAGGGAAATGGTGATGACACAGTTTCAACAGCAGACAGGGTGAAATCCTTTCAAACTGATGAAGATCCATCCTTAGTGGAGCTATTGTTCCAGTTTGGTCGATATTTGCTTATTTCTTCTTCAAGACCTGGAACCCAGGTGGCCAATCTGCAGGGCATATGGAGCAAGGGTCTCGAACCACCGTGGGAGTATGTAACTTTGTCTCTCTGCCTCTCTTATTCTTGATCTTATGGTGACAATTGGTGCAAGTAATTTCATGCATAAATATACAAATACAAAATGCATAATATTAACCACCAAAGCTTAATTACTGCATCACTTACGGAATCTCTTGAATGATTTTTCTTCTCTATTTTGGGGGAAAGGTTGTGGCTGTAAGTTATATCTTTGCAAAAGTAAAACACACGGTTTTTTTTCTGTGTCTTTTTGTATAGAGTGAGTAGTTGAGGTTAACTTTTTGTGTTGCAAATTATCTATTGGAATCAAACTGGTTTAAGTCAGGTTATCTTCAATATGGATGAAAGCTTTAATCTTCTTCATCTTGGAATGAGCTTGCTTTAACATGAAAAATTAATCCTCAATTTAGAATTTGACGCCCATTATAGCTTGACTAGATATTTAAGTTAGTTCAGTTTGGTGCTGTAAAAGCTAGCATTGGAAGGTATGCAAATTCCATATTATAGTTCCTGAAACCATCCATGTCTATCGCCACCAGAAGGCAAAGAGAGTTTATCTGTGAAACTTCCTTTCATTTTTCCTTACTCTCCAAAGAAATTAGAGTTCCTAAGCAAGCAACATCAGACAAAGTATCAGATCCATTTCTACATGATACCGTATTTATTTAAACTACTGAAACATAATGTAAGCACTACTTGTTACAGAAGCAGTAAAGGTACATTAAGTGCGTAGTTCTTGTGCCATTTGGATCAACAGTTTCTGCTAACACGATGATAGCCTATTTCTTTTGATTGTTCCAGTTGCGCACAACACCTGAATATAAATTTACAAATGAACTACTGGCTTTCACATCCTTGCAATCTCAGTGAGTGCCAAGAGCCCTTGTTTGATTACTTGTCCACTCTGGCGGTCACTGGAAGTAAGACAGCAAAAGTATGTTCTTTTCTCTTTTTTTTTTCTTTTTCAACTTTTTTCATCACTGTTGAAGTTTGTATTATCTTTTCTATTAGCTGTCAGTCTTTATTTATTTTGTATGAATCTGCCCTCATATTGTTCATTGTGGGATTTCCTCCCAAATCAATCCTTTGAAAGACTTGATTTAAAATTTCATTGAGTTGGAATTTTATTAGGATAAATTGCTGAAAATGATATGGTGATAAGTATTAAATATATTTATGTTCAACAATATGCAAACGTACGTAATTTTCTTGATGTCCCTCGTTTATCTGGAGAATCAGGCACTTTTCATTTGTTGCTGCCCCAGTTTCATATACGCCTACATTAAACAATGAAATATGCATGCGGCCCATAGTAATCTGGTAAAGAGATGGTTTCAGTAGTAACTTAAAATAGTTAAGACCTAAACGTCTAAAATCAACATGGTTTCTGCGGTAAGCTACGCTCTTGGTAGTGTTTCCGATTAACAGGACAGATTCACCTGTTTTGGAGAGCTGAATTCGCTTTTAAAGGTTCGATTTGAAACCTTATTTCCTGAGGATTAATTGTGTTTGATTCTGTAATTCCACTTGTCCTCTTGTTTATCCCTTAACATTGCCTTCTCATGTTAAAGTTACTGATACTTTGGCATTTGCTTACTGCTTTATCTAAAATCAAAAGTCTAAGGTAATGCTACCTTTCTTTTGTGACTTTTATTTACTGTTTTAAATCTTGCTTATGCTCTTTCTCTGCATGGAATAGGTGAACTATGAAGTAAATGGCTGGCTTGCACATCAAGTGACTGATTTGTGGGGAAAAACATCACCAGATGAAGGTGACCCTGTGTGGGCTTTGTGGCCGATGGGTGGAGCCTGGCTTTCTACACATTTGTGGGAGCATTATCTTTACACGTTGGATAAAGTAAGATGCCTATTCTTTAATATCTATCTACTTTCTTCCTTTTGTGTGGCACAAAAGTCAATGATCTCTTAAGCAGAAGATGAAAAAGCAACCATAGAGGACAGATATGCTCTCCTGAGTAATTCTTATGCATAATACCTGAGAATGATATTTTCTTTTATTTTATTTATGTGTGTAATCAATATGAGAACATTGAAGAAATGCGGGAACTCTTTCTGCTGTTCTACACAGCAGCAGTGATTGTCTTTTCTGCTACTGATTTTGCTCAACTTATTTAGGTAGTCAATATACTAACGGATGTTGCTACATAGGATTTTCTGAAAAATAAGGCATACCCTTTACTGGAAGGATGTGTTAAATTTCTTCTGGAGTGGTTGATTGATGGGAAAGGGCAATATTTGGAAACCAATCCATCAACCTCCCCAGAGCATGTATTCATTGCTCCAGATGGGCAGCGTGCTAGTGTAAGCTACTCAACAACCATGGACATGTCAATCATAAGAGAAATATTCTCTTCAATTGTTTCTGCTGCTGAGGTAATGATATTTATCAGCATTTCAGTTAGTGTACAACAGTTTGTTTTCTACTATTAATTGGGTCAATGTGTTTGCTTTCGGGGAATTACTTTGAAACAGGCTTTGGGAAGAAGTGATGACGAGCTGATTCAAAAGGTTCACGAGATTCAGCCTATGCTTCGACCGATAAAAATTGCTAGAGATGGTTCGGTGATGGAGTGGGTATTTCCTTTAAACTTGCATTCTCTTTCTTGAGAAACCTCAAGATTGGACTACATGGTATTTATCTTTTTATGTTGTTCGTTTGGGATGATATACTTCTTTTACTTCTTGGCAGGCAGAGGATTTTCAGGACCCAGAACTGCGGCATCGACATATATCCCACCTCTTTGGTATTTATCCAGGTCATACTGTAACTGTTCAGAAGAATCCAGACATATGTAAAGCTGCAGATAACACGCTTTACAAAAGAGGTGTTTCTTTTGAGCTAGATGGATTAATCATAAAGCTTCTATATGTTACTGGACCATTCCATGCCAAATTTAAGAATATACTTGCATTACCTCAGCAAACTAACTAAAGAATTCTGGCATTGTACGGCAAGTCTGAACGTTTTTAAATGAAAAATTGGGAGATATATGGAATGTAGAAGGTTAATTTGATAAGGGATTGAACTGAAAATATTATACATCTTACTAAGGTTGGCTACCTGAAGTGCTGATATCCTGGAAGAGCTTTATATATGAGTGGTTAACTGGATTCTTTGTTCCCTTGAAAATGTGCTGCGAAGGCTATTGTTTCTAAGCATGTTAATCATGATATTGCTTGAGATCTCTCAATTGTCCACATCTTTATGATACAGGAGAGGATGGTCCTGGATGGTCAACTGTATGGAAAGCTTCTGTCTGGGCACGTCTTCATAACAGTGAACATGCATTCCGGATGATCAAGCATTTATTTGTCCTTGTAGATCCAGCACATGAAGCCACCTTTGAAGGAGGCCTGTATAGCAACTTGTTTGGAGCACACCCACCTTTCCA
Organism: Erythroxylum flavicans; assembly: GCA_027576715.1. NCBI lineage: Eukaryota > Viridiplantae > Streptophyta > Magnoliopsida > Malpighiales > Erythroxylaceae > Erythroxylum > Erythroxylum flavicans. The sequence goes on along the minus strand of JANZXP010000195.1, from coordinate 36,792,672 downwards.
GATTGATGCCAACTTTGGGTAAGCGACATTTATATATTTGGCTGTCCATTGGATTTGAGCAATTCTGAATCTTTTGTCAATAACCCTTTGCCACAGACGGAAAGGTATGTTCATATCCATGGTAAACATACTGCCCTATGGATATCCTCGTGTCCTTGCTCGGTTTTAAAGAACGAGAAATTTTCTGCGAGTGTACTGTGATTCTTTCCTTTTTGTGATCCACTGAAATCTTATTTATATTGTTATGCCCATATTGATGTGTGTTATTTTATAATTTTTTCTTCTAAGCCACATGCGTTATGACATCTACCTTGCATTGTCGAAATTTTCTAGGTTAGACGACTAATACTTATAGTTTGACACAATTGGTCAATCTACATTTTCGTGTAGATAATATCATAATAGCCATACCTGCATGTGATACGTTGTAGAAGCATGACTACATGAGATATCTTCAAGATTGGTTATTCCTATTTATGCATAAATGTGTCGTGAGAACCTAGATAAAGGGTTATTTCTGCAAATGTTTCTTCCAGATTTGCTTCAGCAATTGCTGAGATGATAGTTCAGAGCACTACTACGGATCTCTACCTTCTTCCTGCTCTACCTCGAGATAAGTGGGCAAATGGCTGTGTGAAAGGCTTGAAAGCTCGGGGAAGGGTGACAGTGAACATATGTTGGAAAGAAGGCGAACTTCATGAAGTTGGTATTTGGTCCAAGAACCAGAATTCAATTACACGTTTGCATTACAGAGGAGCTACGGTGAATGCAACCATATCAGCTGGTAGAGTTTACACGTTCAACCGAAAGTTGAGTTGCATAAAGACCTATAATCTCTCGTACGGAGCTTTTTCTTGAACTTTGAGATCACATTAGATTTTAGATAAAGAGGATTTATTCCCCACCTCTTCGGATGAGTATAAAGAGAGGTACCACAAATCTAGTAGATTTTCTCTTTAAATATTCTTTTTCCCATCAAATAACAGTCGTGCAGACCAATGTAACTTTTGAGGTGACAATTAGACTGAATGTGTCGGAATAACGTATATTTAATAACCCCTTTCCATCTGGGAAATGCTTTGTGGCTTTAGATCACCTGGGGCTCAGGATGGGTGGATATTGTGATAACAGGGTAGGCACAAGGTTATTGGTGTAGGTGATCTGTTCCCATGCTTTGTGGTCCGTGTGGTCATAACCTATTAATTAAGATTATAAAAATAATGAAAAATTATGTTATCGATTATGTAAATTAGAGGGTAATTTAATAATTCCAATGTAATTTTAAACATATTTAATAACTTGTAAAAAGTTTTCTCCTTTTTCTTACCTCTATTTTTAGACTAGGCAAATTGAGAATTATCATTTTTTACAATAAAATTTTACAAGAATGTATTTCTGCATTTTGGTCATCGTGTTATGAGTTAATATTTATGCCCTTTTGTAACGGAGGAATTAGCAATTGCTAGTTTTTGGGTGTGTATTGAGTAAATTTTTGGATTGATGTAATAGTTTATAAATTACGCTAATATTTATACATTATCTAACAAGCAAGCATATCAGTGAGAGATTATTTTCATGTGATTTGCTAATTTTTATCCGTGAGAGTATGGTGGTTTTAAATAACGTGCACTTTGAATCTTTTGAATACGAGGTGAAAGTGTAAATGCAAGTAAATCTTACATAGGGAGATATTTATTAACATGTACATTTTTTTTTGGGTTACAAGAGAAAATAAATTAGGAAAATCTAGAAAAAACTCTCGGCTCCCGATACGCCTTAGCGTAGTTCGCTAGGATAAAGCACTTAAGTCATATCATGGTGTAATGCGTCCCGAATAATCAACGGCAGTTCCCGTAGATACTGCATTCCTGGCCTTGAGAAAGCTGCTAAGGTAGTTAGGTGATTAGCACATTGGTTCCCTTCTTGATGGATATGCTGTAATTGAACCTCTCAAGTGTGGTGAAGCAATCCTCATAGACCTGTCAAGAAAGGATAAATGTCAGACGTAACTCTATTGGAAGTGAAGAGAATATTAAGAACCTCTCGCGAGTCCACTTCAGTGACCACTTGCCGATATCCTCGATCCTACGCCAGTGTAAGCCGTGAATGGACCCTCATAATTAACATGTACTATTAACACAAAGCAACTTGGCTGGTTTTTGTTTGGAGTGTGAGTTGGTGTTGTGATAAGAGAAGAATTTGGAAAGAAGATCGTCCCACTGACGTTTTTTGACAATGCATCTGTTTAGTTTATATCACGTATTGGTACGTGAATATCAATTAAAATTAGTAACATGGTTATACTATGACGGAGTACAAAGAATATCATATCTCGACATCATTATCTTTTTTTTTTCAAATAATATGATTTATGTATCTATCACTTTCTTCCAATGTGATAGCAATACTTCCCATTTTATTTTTATCTTTAACAGTATTTTTTTTTGTGGCTTCATATGGACTGCCAAACAACACCGTATGAAGCAAGATGTTATATGAGTTGAATAAACAACTTGATGTCATTTGTTACACGGAATGTTATAGGCACGTATGGTGCCATATAACAAAAATAGCATTTTTTGGCATTTGCACATAACTTTTTTAATGTTATAAAAATAAAATTATAGGGGATTTGTTGATAATTTTCAAAATTCAGGGGATATATTGATAAAATAACAAACCATAGCAGGTCTAGTTTATTTAATCCTAATTAAAGTTTCATTTGATTATGCCAAAAATGTAACCTAGCCTAGGTGTACCATTAATTGTTTAGAATTTAATGTTAACAAAATTTTAAGTTTAAGCATTTTTTGCATTATTGAACTTAAAATAATTGAGTTTGGGAGTGAATTTTAACATGATTAATTGATAAGTATTGTTTTTAGGTATTTGAATTTTCTAGGTAGAGGTCTAAGCTTGAATGTATTTTATCAGACTTGTCGTGCTTTTATCTTAGACATGCAAAACCAATTGCTGAAATACTTTCGGTGTTTGGTCTTTAATGATCAATTAAATTAGAGATAAAAAAAGGAAAAGTAGGTAGGTAAAAAGCAATCTCATTCTTAAAAATAGTGATTGTTTTTATAATAACTTACGAGTTTATGAAATTGTGATACTTAATCTTTTGTAACTCTTGGAGTCTGCTGGCTTAATGAGTTTCTTATTGGACTTCGACTTTTAGGCATATTTTTGTATGTATCTTTTGCCTTACGAGTTTTAACCTCAAGTCTGCCTTGAAGTTGGAAATTGACTTTATAAGTTTTGAATATAGCTTATAAATTTTTCCTTAAAATGGATATATAGGATTTTAAATCCTAACTATAGGTTTCTTGAAATGAAAACATTGTCTTTAATATCTTAACCATAACTCTATTGGCTGTAGCAAGAGAGCGATATTCAGATTCAGTACTAGACTGTGAGACGATTTGTTATTTCTTGGAAGTCCAGGAGATAACATTAGGACCAAGGAACACAGCAAAGCCTATTGTATAACGAGAATCTATTTGACATCCACCCTAGTCTGCATTAGAATATTCCTCAAAGAAAGTAGATGCGGAACAAAGAGTGAGATGATTGGAACTTTTGATATGTAACCCATAATTGTATGTGCCACATAAATAACGTAAAATACATTTAACTGCTGTCCAGTGAGGTTCCTTAGGATTGTGCATAAATTGACAAACACGATTTATAGCAAATGAGAGATCTGGGGAGGTGAAGGAAAGATATTGAAGGCTTTCCACAATACTTCTATAAAGACTAAGATCGTTGAAGGCATGCCCCTTATCAGATAGTTTGGTATTAACAACCATAGGTGAAGGCATGTGTTGAGCATTAGACATATTGGTTTTTGCCAATATATCAAATATATTTTTTTTTTCGCTATGAATAAGACCATCATAGACTTTATGGATCTCAACACCCAAGAAATAGTTTAAGGAACCCAAGTCTTTAATAAGAAAGGATGAATCCAAAGCAAAAAGTAACTCAAAAATTGCATAATCAGAAGAACTAGTGATAATGATATCGTCAACATATATGAGAACATAGACATGACATTTGGATGAGTTGAAGATAAACAGAGATGGGTTTAACTTGGAGATAGAGAAACCAAGATCTACTAAGAGAGCACTAAGACAAGCAAACCGGGCACGAGCGACTTGTTTGAGTCCATAAATTAAGCGATGAAGCTTGCAGACATGATTACGATAGTCAGGTGAACAAAACCTTGAGGTTGAGACATAAAAACATATTCATCAAGAGAACTATGTAAAAAGGCATTCTGAAAATCAATTTGCCTTAGAGGTCATCCTCGTGAAATAGCTAAGGAGAGAATAACACGTATGGTGACTGGTTTGATCACTGGAGAAGAAGTTTCTGAAAAACCAATGCCTAGTTGTTGATGAAATCCTTTGGCTACAAGTCGGGCCTTCAATCTATCAATATTTCTAGAAGGAGCATACTTAATACAGAATATCCACTTGCAGCCAACATTGTTTTGCGAAGAAGAGCGAGGGACAAGCTTCCATGTTTGAGTGTGGAGGAGAGAGTCAAACTCTTCAGCGATAGCCTTACGCCACAGTGGACTTTTGAGAGCTTCAAAAACAGATCTAGGTACGAAAATTAAGGTAGTTACAGTGAGGGCTTTTAGAGGAGGCCAAGGAATCGTACTGTTAGTGGCAATTTCTGGTTTGGAAATATGAGCTTTTGATCTGGTGATCATGTGAAGAGGTGGGGGAGGGCGGAGGGCGGAGGGGGAAGGTGAAGGTGGCATGTTGTAGTTGGAGTAGAGTGGGTGGAGTTAGAAGATGAAGGTGATGATGGCATATATGGGTAAAGGATAAATGTAGGCAAGGGAATCAAGTTTTGGGTTGCGAAGTTGGGTAAAGTAAGTTGTGGGCTTGATGAGGTGGAAGGCCTAGATGGTAAAATAGGTCAAATAGCAAGTGGGAGTTGAGTGGGTGAAGATGATGAGACTTGATTTTGAAAAGGATAATTGAACTCATCGAAGAACACATCCCTTGAGACATATATGCGCCCTGTAACTAAATTCAAACATAAATAGCCTATGTGATTAGCACTTTACCCAATAAAAATACATAAAGCAAACCTTGGTTCAAGCTTATGTTTCACATAGGGTCGTAAATTTGGCCAACAAGCAGATCCAAAAACCTTCAAAAAATTGTAGTTGGGCTTAGAGTAAAAGAGCAATTCATATGGACATACATTACGCAATGTTGGGCTAAGAAGCCTATTTAACAAATATGTTGCAGTTGAAAACACATTGGTCCAATTTTTTTAGGTACATAAGCATGAGGCATTAGACCTAACCCTATTTCTACAATGGTTCGGTGGCACCATTCAACAGTCCCATTTTGAGTGTGAGTATGAGGACAAATGATTCTATGATGAATGCCAAGTGAAGGAAGTAATTTGTTTAATGAATGAAACTCTCCTCCCTAGTCATATTGAAAATAACGAATTTTACAATGAAAAAGATTTTCAACAAGAGTTATGAAAGTAAGAAATGTGGATTGAACTTCATCTTTAATTTTAATGGGAAACAACCAAATGTAACGAGAGAAATCATCTATAAAGCAAACATAGTAACAAAAACCATCAATAGAAATAACTAGAGATAGACCCCATACATCACAGAAAATCATATTTAAAGGCATGGTGGAACAATGAACAGATGAAGGGGAAGGGAGACGATGGCTCTTGGAGGTGCGGCAAGCTGGACATTGACGAGAAACAGTAGTGGAAATGATTGGTAGAGAGTTGGAAGAAATGACTTGATGAACAATACGATGAGCAGGATGGCCCAAGCGATTGTGCCACTTCGTAATAAAGGTGCGTTCACTGATGAGGGCTTGTGGGAAGAAAGGAGGACGAAGATTGCACATAGGATAAAGTTTATTGTGATTGGGTCCTTAGAGAAGTGCCGCTCTGGTTGTACAATCCTTCACAAAGAAACAATGAGTGTGAAATTCAAAGAATACATTATTGTCAATACAAATTTGATAAACAGATAATAAACTCTTAGTAATGTCTAGAACATGTAAAAGTTGAGTAAGGAGATATTTGCCAGTAGATGAGTTTAGGTGACTCAAGCCTATGTTTTGAATGGGTAGTAGAGAACCATCACCAACACGAACAAGATCTTGACCCATATAAGGAGTTGATTGAATGTTGAGATTAGATAAGTCAGAGTTCATGCGATTGGTAGAACCTGTGTCCGGATACCAAAGAGAGTCCTCTATTGCTGGAGGAAAAGCAGAGTAATAGGTGGAAATGGAACTAGGGCCAGGAGCTTGAAAGGTGTGGTCATAACGATGGAAACAAGTAGTAGCTAGATGCCCATATTTAAAACATAATTGGCATAAAGCCTTAGAGTCAGAGTTGAAGAAGGATGAGCGGCCTCCACGTCTACGAACAGAGTGTCCACCACTGCGATAAAAACCATGGCCATCATAGAAGGTGAACTGACGACCACCACGACCTCTTGGAAAGTAGGAATCACGACCACCATAGCCTTGTGAAGAGAAAGATGACTGAGTTTGTAGTGGAGTAGAAGGCGATTGGGTTGTAGCAAAATTTGTAGTAATAGAAGGAACAGAGACATCGTGATGTCGAGATTGACGAGCTTTATAGGTTAGAAGATGACTTAAAATTTGTTCAGAGGTAAGAACATCTCGTCTAGTGGTAAAGGATGTAATCACGGAATCAAAATAAGAGCCAAGCCCTCCAAGAAGGTATGCTGATGATGAAGAAGAAGAAATTTGGCTTATGACTGTTGAGAAAATAGAGTTTCAAGAGCAAGCAACATGGCACGAGAGGTTTTGTGATGCATTACTTAAGCAAAGAGTTTTTCCAAAAGAGATGAAATAAGTAAGGCAAGAACCAACTGATCTTATTCAAACCATTTAATGTATGATGGATTTGGGGAGACATCAGAGGTTTTAGCAGGCAGTTGAGGATTTTAGCCATCAATTTAGTAGAAAAGGCGTTGGCGATATAGATAGGGAAGCATTTGAGCACGCCATATAAGGTAGTTGTTAGGGGTAAGCTTGACTGTGAGAAAATGGGAGACGTTGGAGGGAAAGGTAGTAGGTGGGTTTTGAGGTATTGAGTCAAAGGTAGAGGATGAGGAGGGTGGGTAGGGCTTTTTGAAAGGTCACTCATGGCTAACAAAGGATAGAGGCTCTGATACTATAACGTTGCGTTTGGTTACTGTCTTCTATATGCTGAGACGGAAAGAAACAAAAATTTGTAGATAGAACAGAACAAAAATTGGAGACAATGAGG
>JANZXP010000195.1:36750151-36761422 GCA_027576715.1 Erythroxylum flavicans | reverse complement strand
GCCATGTGTTGCTTTTCTTCATAGTTGTTGTTGGACATTTCATGTAACATGAATGAGAACCCTGTACTGACGAAGACCCATTTCAGTTGCAGGGGTTGGCTCGGGGGCTTGTCCCTATGTAGCTCCGCCCCTGTTTTTATGTTTTTGTTCCAAGTTCCAAGCAACTTTGTGATTTATATGAAAACTCTATAGGCCCGAAAGTTGCAACACCAGGGGCTTCATTTGTGTTATTGTGTAAGGGTTATAGTTTAATATTAAAAATATTTTTTATTTTTAAAAACATTATTATTATGCAAATTCTTTCATTTTATATAGTCTGCTAATTTTCATTTATTTATAATTTTAAAATTTTATTTAAAAATTATAAAATAAAAAATTATATGATAAATTTAATAATATCATATTAAATAAATAATAGTTTTTAAAATATAAAAATATCTTTATCGTCACCAACAATTAATTTAAATCTTGTAAGTCCCAGGATATAAAAAGTTCTAATAATACGTAACCTTATCTTTACTTAATAAAGACACAGCGAAGGAAGAAAATAAATGTTAGTCAAATGATCAAAGGATTATTAGAATCGGACGGTCAGAGACGTTATAATCGTTTTCAGAGATCCTCGCACCCAATCGAACGGACCTCATTGTCTGAGCCGCGTAAAGATTTTTACCCAATGCAACCCTCCTAAACCCTACACCCAAAACCCCTCCGTTGTGGCCTCCTTGGTCCTTAGTCACTCCTCAATCCCAAAAACCTTTACTTCTCGTACTTAGAACTTAGACCTCATTGATCCAAAAATGGCTTGGCGAAGTGGAGGATCGGTCACTCGCTCTGTTATCTCCGCAGCAAGGTCTTCGCCGCTTCGTTCTTCTCCGCCGATTCTCCGCATCCGTCCGTCTACCACCGTCGCTCCCCGTCCACCATCCCGTCGCTTCTCGTTGGCTCCTTCCAGGTTCTTCTCTATGTTAACAGAGCTCTTAATTTCTGTTGAAGTTTGGGATTTTGCGTCAATTTCAGAGATCTCTTTGCCATTTTTTTGAAATTCTAAATCTTGCGAATACTTCGTATTTGGGTTGGGAATGTAGGGAATTCATGTAGTTGATACAAGCTAGTTTTTTTTCAATTGGCTGCTGTCTTCTAAACTTTGAATTATCAAAATGGAAATTTTCTAAATTTGAGCTCTGCAATATTTGGAAAGTTCGATCATCAGGAATGGAAATTTCATTCGAGACATTCCACACGGTTCACTGAGACCTTCATCCTTTTATTTGTTTGGAGATTTTTAGACGTTGCTGTAAACTTCTTACTCTGATTTTTATCTTTTCCTGAATATCTTCCAGGACCTTTGGGGAACTGGGATGTGTGCAATCATTCTTGCCTCTGCATGGCATGTCTGCGTCGGCACACCTCACTTCACGCTTCAATTCTAACTTGCGGGCTTTTTGTGAGCTGTCTCATGGTACCTTCCGTCGTTCTTGTCAGGATCGCTAGTAGTCTCTTTGTGAGTCTTACTGTTTTCTAGGGTGCATAACAAAATGGGAGTTCATTGTTTTACAGATGTTATTCACACACTCTTGCCTTGAATAAATGGCTTTTCCTGAAGAAAAGATCTAGTGTTGTTTGATTGAGAAAATGAAGATTAAACTAGCTGCTTACCTCTTCACTTCGATCTTTATAAACTTGATTAATAAGAAAGGCTGGGATTGATAGGAAGGAATGGAAAAGACGGCTGATGCACATGGATTTTCATTCAGCTAAAGGCGCAGGATTGGTGCACAATTGTAGGTTTCTTGTTTTATGTTCTCTGTATCTTAGGATTTAGTAAATGTTAAACAAGAAATTGACTAGAGCCTTAGAAAAAATCCAGACATAGCCTAAATTAGCCGTGATTCGTTTTTCTGCTATGTTTGCCTGTCTATGTGCTGTTTAACATTCCCTGATTCTACCATTTTTTGGCATGTTAAGTGACAAATTGAAGAACGTTCATTTTTGTGAGATGTTATCTATTGCTATCAGAAAGCAATTTGGTTTATATTTCCATACAAATGGTGTTAGGGCATTTTGGCTTTTCACCTCCCGCTTCCTTACATTTATTATGCATGGTGCTATATTTTAATTGGAATATGTAGTACCTGTGCTTTATGTTGATGCTCAAATGCTTCATTCTGACGAAACAGGACGCATGAATATTCATATCTTGGTTGGCACTGCCTAGATTTGTCTTGTAGAGAGTGTGCTTCGTTGTTACTGCATGAAATAATTCTAGAATCTGTCGCAAAATTTTCATCCCTTTTCTTGATATTGTTTTTGACATTAAGCTCAATCATGCTGCCATTGAGGTGACCATACCTTTTGTGGTCAAAGTTCTCAGCAACCAGATTTTGTTTAAATTTCCTTCATCTCCATCTTTATCAAATCTTTGCATCTGAATTTTACATTTTCATGTACATTATTATTGGGACTTGAAAAGTCCTTCTAGTGAAGAGTAGCATAGAGTTTAGGGCTTGTGCAGGGGACTATGAATTTAATCTAGGGCTTGTGCAGGGGAATATGAATTTAATCACTAATTCAAGATTTGTTGACCATCTAGCTTTTCTATTCTGTTCTGTCCTCACCAAGTATTGTGCTTTTTTGTTTGATTGTTACAGGTACTTGAAGGGGTATGATATTAGCACTGAAGAAGTGAAGAAACTGGAAATTCCCTGTGGGAAGTTGGACATTTTGTGTAGGAATTTTGAATAAAACATTGATGTTCGAATTTATAATTTGAAGGTCAAACTGGAAATTGCGATTTGTTACTAACGATTCCGGTTCCTGTGTTACATGGAAGAATTTTCTATTAATTGTGGGCACATCTATTTAGAAGTGTTTATCCCCCTCAAATCCTCTGTCCTAATAACTCTGCCCAACTTTGTCCCAGTCTATCCTAACCATCCATTTATATGGGACCTATATAAATGGATGGTTAGGATGGACTGGGACATAGTTGGGCCAGAGTTACTGGGACAGAGGATCAACTCCCGTGTTTATCTTTGTTTGTCTTACCCAAGCTTGCTTTGCATGCTTCTGGTTTGTACTTGTTGCATTATTATTTCCACAAGAACCATACACCTGTGGTTTAAAAAAATACAAAATTTGTTTAATCTCACTAATCATTATATTTGTCAAAATTTATATTCTTTATTTATCTCTTTATATTTTAATTGAATTTTTTTAATTACTATTGTTAGAAACTAAATACTATTTTTCATGGATTTGTTTAATAAATTGAATTATTAATTAATACATATATTAGTAATTTTGCTTAAGATCATTTAAGTATGTGTTAAAGAATAATGTTTAAACTATAAAGAAGTATATCTAAAGGACACTGAAAAAAAGTTAAAAATGAAGTTAGAGTCTTTCCTATAGAACTTTTTTAAACGTATTTCAACTTTTACGAGTCTTCAAATAAATGATAATTTATGATTGAATGTGATGCAAATGGAACCAAAATTGGAGTAGTCCTCTCAGAGAATAGTGTACCAGTAGCTTATTTCATTGAAGCTTCAGAAGGATCATCCATGTTCTTGTCTACCTTTAAGAGGGAGATGTTGGCTATTGTTTTTCATGATAAATGCTTAAAAGTCTTGAGCAGCATTTACTCGAGTAACGAATTATTACTCCAACACAAACTCGATGGCTTTCAAAGATCGTTGGATATGATTATAAAAGTTAGTATAAGTGAGTCTTTAAAAACCAAGCTGCTAATTCCTCATCTCATGTGGTTGAATTTCAATTCCTATCTATTTCAATGTCTTATGCATATTGGTGGTCGGTGTTAAAAGAGGAGGAGAAGCATGATTCTCTTTATGAGACTATTTCTCAAACACAATCACTTAACAAACTATTACAACGAGATGAAGTGTGGCTAAAAAGTGATAAGATTTTCTTGAGTCCCACTCCAACTTTAATTCAACAAATAATTGCATGTTGCCATCATCACCTACCAGGGGACATTTTGGGTTACATAAAACACTATCACATATTAAGGTTAGTTTCTTATGGCCTAATATGCGCTAAGCAATAAAGAAGTTTTTACAACAATGCGTTATCTGTCAATAGTATAAAGCTAATTGTATGAAACCAGTTGAGTTGCTTCAACCATTGTCAATCCCCACTTAAATGTTGACAGATATAACAATGGATGTTATTAAAAGACTACCACCATCAAATGGACATATTGTCATCATGGTAATCATAGATTGCTTAACAAAGTATGCTCACTTTGTAGCGTACACTTACTATAATCATTGTTGTGAAGGCATTTGTAGTTAATGTGGTTCATCTCCATGGAATCCTAACCTCTATTATCAATGATCGTGATAATGTGTTTATCAATTTATTTATCAGTTCCTTTTGGCAAGCATTGTTTCAGCTATAAGGAACTAAGCTTCGCGTAAGTTCAAGCTACAACCTTTACTCTGTAAACAAAATGAGGTAGTGAATTTCACCTTGGAGCAATACTTATGATGCTTTGTAAGTGACCAACAATAGAAATGGTTTGAATGGATTTCTTAGGATGAGTTTAGCTATAAGACATCAATATATTCCCTCATAAAAATGCCACCCTTCAAAGATATTTATGGTATTCCACCATCAAGTATATTGACTTATATTCCAGGCACTTACTGTGTCCAAGCAGTTGATGAGTACTTATGGGATCATGATTCGATTATATGTTAGTTATGTCATAATTTCTCAATAGGTATAAAATAATGAAATGTCAACCTGATCAAAGATGCAGAGAAGTTTCCTTCACGGTAGGTGACTATGTTTATCTTAAGCTCCAATAATATCATTGGAGTTTTGTGCCATTTCGAGTCTCAATGAAGCCTGCTCCTCGATATTTTGGTCCTTATCAGATTATTTAAAGGGTGGGTCTAGTGGCATATGAATTAGAACCCATTTCATATTAGTCTCTCATGGAAGCATTTGGGACCACCAACCCCTATATTTTCTGCTGAACTTCCACAAATCACAAATGATTTTATAATTCTTCCTCATCTAAAGTTATGCTTTATTGAAGTCTTAATTAAACAAAAGAGATCCACAATCAAAGATGTTACGTGCGAAAATGAGTGGCAATTTAGAAAGTCATATCCATATTTTATCCTTGCAAACAAGGATTCTTAAAGGGCAAAGATTGATGTGGGCCATGATATGTACCATAGGTTTTAGTCCCTAATAACAACCTAGAGGAGAATTAGGTGTTTACAAAACTTTAATGAAATTTTTAACCAAAGAACTCAGTTTAAGAATAATCAATATATAGAAGAATGAAGAAATTACTTAACATAAACTACTCAAATAATTAAATAATAATTTAAAGAGGATAGGAAAAGGAGAATAAACTGGTTTATAGTGATTTAAAAGAATATCCTTTTCTACATCCACTCTCAAAACTCTTCTTACAATTTTACTATAATTTTTCTTTCAAGATAAAGAACAAACTTTATACAACTTTTTCTCGGCAAAAAGGAACCCTTGACAATCTTTCTTCATAGTAAAGAGGGAACTTCAGTGTCACTTGGAACATCCTCAAGTATAATAATATAATACCCCAACTAAAGTTTGTAACTTAAAATATCTCACTTTATCACTTTAATAACTTCAAAGAAACTCATTTGTATAAATATGAGACAATGATGCTCATATGTTTAATAGACTTATAGATAATGTATAAAAGAGACATAAATACTTCTTAACGCTAAAACTAATGATAAAATATGCATTTATAAGGTTTTAATATCCGTACAAGTTGTTAGAGCCAAAAATTAACTATTACAACTGTTAGGTATAGAGCACTAGTCGACTAGTTTGTCATATTAGTCTATTAGTGATTACTAAAAGTATAAATTTACTAACTGTTGAGGTATTATTCGATTACTAGAGCATATTGGTCAACTAATATGGTATATTAGGCGACCAATATATTAATCAATGTTACCACAAATTTTTGGTGCAACAAATTTGACACCAATATATTAATTAATGTTATCACAAATTTTTGGTATATCATATTTGATAACTTTAACCTATATAAGTATCCCACTAAACCACATAGGTTGATCAATCTCCTAAAAATGATCTTAGTAATTACAAATGCTCAAAAATCATTTTGTTTAATGTAATTGTGGCTTAAACACTTCTCTTTGAAGAGTGTTTGAAAGATCAAGGAGTTTTATTTTTAAAAAAAAAATCCATCGAGAGACTTTTCTCTTTAAAATAAAAGCTTTAAGACCTTTTGATGAATAAAAAGACTCATGTCATAAAGTAATAAGAAATATTTAGGCATGGTGAGCCTTTAAACTTACACACTACAAGAAAATGGGTGTTTAGTGATGAAAATTATCGACAGAATGTGAAGGTTTTTTATTGGCAAGCGAATTTGCAGATGGAAATTATCGACTGCATGAGTTATTAGAGAAACGACCATCAGTAATCTTTATCGATGGAATAGAAATATTTCATTTATAATTTATCGATGAACAATTTTTTTTTTGTCGCTAAATATAACAACGAAATTTTAAGGGACAAAGTATTGAAAATTCGTTGGAACATTTAGTGACGGTATGTTGTATTACATCGGTAAATTTAGCGACTGTCAAGTTGTTGAAGTTCTATCAAAAAATTTAACGACAATAAGTTTTTCTGTCGGTAAATTATTTACCAACGGAATGTTCCATGCTGAATTCATTGTTTAGATAGAAAAGTAGATAATTATAGTTTCCTATGGCATTCTAATCAATGAAGAGCCTTCGATGTTAAACCATTTGGTGATTACTTGTAGAGAATCTACCATCTATAATGCATGATATCTCAATCGAATCATTAATTGATCGTATATAAGTATTTATATGATTTAGTGAATTGTTGTCCTTTTGTTGGGACTCTACCATCTACAGTTATATAGGGATTCTAGGATCCACCTATAATGTCATAACATATAACTCTTCTAGGTATAGGTACACATAATTAAAATAAGACTCCACAGAATTTCAAGTCAAGTTTTGTATAATTATCACCATTCCCATATATATCATATCGAAATATTCATGTCTCATACTCATCAAATTTCTTAAATCATGAATATTTAAAATCCATTTCCCATATTTTACACTCATTTTTTGCTCAAATCAAATTCAATATTTATACATATATATTACTCAACCACAAAACTTCTACAAGCTTAACTTATTTAAAAAAACAACCTAATTTATTGATTTTATTCAAAATCATATAAGAAAGTTCATAAATAAGAAGCAACATAGAAATACGAAAGGAATAGAAGAAACCTGAGATTACATTATGAAAACTTAAAAACCTTTAAAAGGAACTTGAGAGAGAGTGGGGAGAGATATGAACAACCCTATGCACTTTTGAAACTTTTAAAATTTATTTAGGGTCGATTTAAGAGATGTATTTGCTTTAAAAACCTGATCCAACTACTTAAACTTATTTAAAAGGTCAAAGCAAGTAGGTGATTACTTTAACTCTTGGTTACTAGAACAACCATAACCTACCCTACATATCTTAGAATCTCATGATTTATAACCCTAAGTAAGCTAAACAAATAAAGCTAAAACTTTTATGATTTAGACTTCTTGAAAGTGTTACTCTAACTATATGAAAAACACCAAAAAAATAACCCCTACACATAGTCCCAAAAATGAGCATACAATCTTTAGGCTTATCAACTCCAAAACATACCCTAACCTGAACCAACACCAATTAAACATTTTAAAAAACTTACAAAGACACCTAAACAATATATGAAACATTGAGAAACACTTAGCACTCTACAAATTAAGTATACAAAAGCCAAAAATCTAAGATGTTTCAATTTTTGTGAATTATGAAATTCTCATAAAATTTTCACCATTCGACTAAACATTACGAAGAGCCTAATATTTGGAATCGAATTTATATTGACTTTTATTTAAAGCTCAAATCTTCTTATAGTTATAAAGGTTGGTAGACAATAATATGGTTCGGATCAAAGATATATATTTTTAGCATATCGATAGATATAAACATCATGAAAATATTAAGTACATTAATAAGACCAAATGACATAGTTAAATAGTCATATAAATCCAAATTAGATTCATTATTTCAAATTATATAAGTTTACATAGCATGCAACTGATACATTATTTTTACGAACATAATTACCAATAATATCTACGAGAGCAAAATCCTTTCCTAAAATATGAAATCGATAATCCATAAATTCATTGGTGTCATTTTATCTTAATTTTCGTTATAAAAGATGGACATAGATGGTGCAAGTAATTAAATTCACTTAACATCACACAATTACATAAGTGATTTTATCTTAATTTTGGTTATAAAAGATAGACATAGATGGTGTAAGTAGTTAAATTCATTTAACATTACACAATTACATAAGTGCTTCTGAATCTACTTTTATAAAAGATATACATAGATGGTGCAAATGACATATACATATGAACCTACTATAACAAATGATCTAGGATGCCATTCCTTATACCATAATTCTAACACACAACACGTGTAAATCCCATAGTTGTTTTATTCATCAATAGGCATACATACTTAACTTAAAGTGTCATCCGATCTCTATAATTCAACTCAATAACAATGTATACTAAGAGTATCTCACCTAAGGTAGAATTGTTCTTATCTTAATATCAGTACGATTCAGGAAACACTTCAACTCCCTACATAAAAAAAAAGAGAGGTTAGACATATAAATAGGAAGGTGTAAAATAGTGAAATAAATAACTACAACCTATCTATATATGTATACAATACTTAATTCATTAACTTCATAAAATATTAAGTGCATTAGTAAGACCAAATGACATAGTTAATTTGTCATATTAATCTAAATTAGATTCATTGTTCCAAATTATACAAGTAGTTGTCCTAATTGTAGTAATTATACAAATTACAAAGTAGCATTGTAATAATTATACAAGCACTCCCATAATTTATATGTAATATATTTATACTTAAAATAGCCTAAAACATTCATTAGAAACAAAAACTAACCATTTAATGGCTAGAACAGTAGCATTGGTCAATTAATTCTATTACAAACTTGTGGTACATGTTATTAAAAGATCAATACAAGGAAACACAAAGGAATGAAGTGTATTGAACCTTGAATCATAAAAAAAATTGACAAATTTTAAATATATTATGAAATATTAACAAAGACATAAATACTAGTAAACTAAATATAAATTATAATCTAAAAGGGCAATAATTATGACTAATAGAAAGAGGAGAAGCCAACAATCTTACTTGTTAAAGAAAAATGATGTTCTTAATCTTAGGAAGCTTATTTTGTCACCTTAAAATTTTCCTATAGAAATAAATTCAATTATGAAAAACCAAGAACATGAATTTAAAATAACAAAGTAACTTTTAGAGGGAAGAATAATAGTAACTCTAACATTTTCGATAGATAAATGAAATGATACATTTTCAAATAGAGTGGCTTTTCTAGGTTAAAGACTAAAAGTAAGTCTCTAGGTGAAATTCAATATCAAGCCTAATCCATCTAGGTGAAATTCATCTTCATAAATAATGATAAATGAATAAAATAAAAGCCTAATTTGTTCATCCTCATCATCTTTATGATAGTACTAGGAAATATTATGTTTTTGGCTACTCCTTAACATGAACTCGTTCAAAATGAATGGGCTTGCTTACTTTGCTTTTTAGAAATTAATATTAGATATCTATTTATTGATCCATATTTCTCCTTATCTTCTTCATAAATCTTACTATGTTACAGACCAATTTAATATTGGGATATCCTTTTCTTACTTCTTATGAGTGATGAAAGTCCATCCTTCTTCCAACTATATATCATCTTGTAGGTCTTTAACCTAAAGACTTGAGGAGTTTTAATTAGCTTGTTGTATTTAATTAACCTATATGTTATCTTTATATTATCAAATGATCTTTGATAAGTGTAAATGGCATCGTGTTTTGGGGCTTAGTTTGATATGTATTTAATTGTCAATTCAATCGTTTAGTAAGTGTTTAGGTTAGAATTGTGTTAGTTTGTTAATTATTTATGTTTTAGGTGTTTTATAGGTTAGTACAAATCTTTAAGCTTAATTATTATGTTTTTAAGGTATGTATTTGCTAGTATTTCAAGATCAACATCAAACAACGGAGAAGTTTCAAGGACATTCGAGCTGAAACAACGACCCACAATCATGGCACATCAAACCACGATCGTGACAGAAGCACCAGAGTTGGCCTACAATCGTGGCTTGAATGGCACGATCATGACAGAAGCCTAAGAAACAGCTAACAATCGTGGTTTGTATTGCATGATCATGACAGAAGGCTCAAATGTGGCCTACAATTGTGGCTTGCATTAGGTAGACATGCAGACACTTAAAAACATCAAATTTTAAGGGATTTTTTAGACCTTTCAAACCCTGAAATAAAAAATCCTAGGGCTACTTAAAACACAAAAGGATATTTAAAGTATAAGAAAAAAAGGTAGAGAGAGCTTTTGCATCAACCACCTTGAAGAAACCCCTGAGAGAATTCATCGAGAGATAGAGGAAGAGAAGAAGGAAGAGAGAAGAGGAGAAGAAGATGACTCGACATGCTTCCTGAATTAGGAGTTTCTCGATATTGTTGCCTCCCATCATCTGTTTAGATCATATTTCCTGTTTATTTTTAGTTTTATTATCATATAGAATTGGATTGAATAATTGATGATAGGATCTTAAATGATGAGGATGTTCTAAACTCACCTTCAAAGTTTTATCTTTGAATTAATGAAATCTGATTGTTTATATGGTTATTGGATTTGTTGTGGTTTAATTCTACGAGTGCATAATTCGATAATACACTAAGAGGGTGAATCTGATGAAAAATGATTAAATTGGGCTAACGAAAGTTAGGTGATTTAACAGAACAAGAATTGAATCATCATCATCATCACCCAGTCCGAAAACCCGCAGTGAAGTAGGGTCTGAGGAGATCCGTTAGTAGGCAGCCTTACCCCTACATAGTAGAGAGGCTATTTCCAGTGGACCCACATGCAAATGGGACAATATACGAATGATGCAGGTTACAAAAATAAAAGAAAATACAAGTAATGGGAATACTTGAAGGAGGGCAGATTTGAGAGAACCTAATAGGCTACAAAGTCCAATCCCTTCTTGTCTCTCAGTAAGTAAGGGGACCTTCCTCAGAGACCCTGCC
>JANZXP010000195.1:36735151-36747253 GCA_027576715.1 Erythroxylum flavicans | reverse complement strand
ATCTTAAATCGAATTAATGAAGTTCATGATACAAAACATAGCATGAAGGAAATCATGATGAGATCATGATAATGAGATTCCTTTCACGTACAATTATGTTAGTATCTAAATAATCCCTAGTTATAGGATTAATAAGACAAGACATTATTAATCCAGACAGACTAGCACTTACTATACTTCTCGATTTGATCAAGTAGTAGATCTCACAAACTGTAAGCATGAGATGTTTAGAGATAACATGTGGATGCTTACTAAGGGTAGTAAGTACATCAGATGACCCGCTATGAGATTACCATATGGATGATCTACCGAATGTCAATGATTAATCTCATCATAGCGATGGTGCAAATATCCTTAGACTTGAGGTACTCAAGGATATCTTGGATACTAATCATGTGCTTTGACATCATTCCTTGTTATCTCAAGATGAGGTCACTCTTAGGGTGGTGATTGGGCACAGCTATTGGTATGCGAAGGTAATTGGGTAACCAATAAAGGATTCACCCCTCTTGATAGAAGGAGATGATACCCATGGCCTCTTGTCGGGGTCATTACTCAGGAGCTCTAGTCATAGCAGTTATATGTCATGAAGAGAGTCTTCAATGACATGTAGAGTAATGAGATCCCAGGATAAGAACTAACATCACTTGGACTAGATATGACGTAGTCAGTCTGGTGAGAGTTGACACATAGCCTATATTTTGAACCAAGTGGGATATAGTATGGTGAAAGGACGAATTGCATGGTAATTATCTATGGAAAGGTTCATAAGTTGGATAATTAACTATCGAAGACTTCATGTGTTAATCCACTTATATTTCAAAAAATTGACATCATGAAACCCTTCTTGATTTGATTGAATTAAGAGTTAATCAAGTGCCTAAAATAACTGAGAACCTAAGGGTCACACGTATAAAAGATCGGATGAAAAATAAAAGTGTGTATGGCTATTTTTAAGCAGGCCACGATCGTGACTCATAGGGCCACGATCATGGCCGAAGGCGAGACAGACCACGATCGTGACAGAGGCCACGAAATGATATATATAAGTGAATTCTTCATTTATGTACACGAACTTCTTCCACTTCTTACACAATCAAGTGAGAGAGAAAGGGCTCTAGAAGAGTTCTTGAGTTATCTTCATGCAATTTTTGCAATTGTTGTATAAATCAACATGCATGCAAGACAACCTTGATGTATCTCTCATTTGAACATCTACTTGAATTCATCAAGTTTGGTGTTCTAACACCCTTACACATTGTTTCATTTTCCTTCTTTGCGTGTTCTTGGGTGATCACGGAAAGATTTGTTGTTTACAACAACCCAAATAAGGAGAAGAATCAAGAAATGAGGAGATACAAAAGGTAAAAAGTTTATATTTCATGTTCTTAGATACATATCTTTGCATACATGTATGATCTTGTGAATTTCAGGTTGTCATAGTGTCGGAATCTGGATTTCGACACTTCCTCTATAATTACATGCATGCATCTATGGCTAACCTAACATTTTTCGATTTAACAATAAACATTTATGACGTGAAAACATGGTTAATGAAGATTTCATCCATTTTGGTATTTGTTATTCCGTTCAGTAAGTCAATAAAAATCGGTCTTTAGTTGTGGTTGGATAGTTGCAATGCTTCTCCTATTTCGTAGTCTAATTTATTGTATCTCAACAGTGTAAGACTATTTAAATGGTCTGAATTGTTCTTAAAACCTTCCTTTCATTATCTTTTGTCTTTATCTAGTGTCATGCTCCAGATAAAGGATATGCGATAGAATACGTGATTTGTGATTGGAGAGGACGCTGGGTGGACATAAATTGTGGCCTTCTTGGGCATCCATTGGTGAGTGTAAGAACTTTTGTGACCTTAAGTATACGTATCGGTGTTTGTTGGTGATGTTTTATTTGGCTTTTTATACTAGCGTGTCATTGGTGTACACATCAAGATGTCCATTGGGAGCGTCGACATAGTGGAGACCTTTGCCATTGTCATTTGGCTTATTGATTAAAACCTTTTTTAAGAATTCCGTACCTATTGACATGATATGATCCGATAGCAAAGGAAGGAGCATGGGAAGAATTCAATGTACCAGGTGATTGTAGGTTGTGCTATGAAGAGGGAAGCAATTGTATGTATCTAAGAAAACTACTGGCGTCATAGAATATGGTGTCTAATTCACATAGCTTTTATGTCATTTCATGGATAACACACATGCTATGTCTATGTAACGACAAAATCCGATTCAGGACAAAAACGAGGGCCTGTTGCTATGTGTTTACAGGACCTAGACTGCCCAGGTTGTGTCTGACGCCAAGTGATTGCTCTACTTATGGAAGTTGGCCGTTTGTGTGCGTGTTACGTCTTAACAACCGACGAGCCCTTTGATACTGCTGGTGATGGGCAATACCAAGGAAGCAAATGGTTGGTGTAGGTTTTAGCAGGACTGGCGAAGTGGCGATGAAAGTTTCTTGTGAATCATGCAATGCAATCTTTACAAAACGAAACAGACATCAGAACAGTTCAGGAACTAAACTATGAGATGAGAAGACTTTTTTTTAGATAACGACAAGACCTGAAATGGCCTTTTGCCTGAATGGAAAGAGACCCGACAGGGCCAATTTGCGTCCTCTTGAGTCTTGACAGGGAAGATAGCTTAAGGATTTCTTAATCACAACAGCAAATTAAAAACAGCCAACTAGAACATTAACTTTGGAGATGCTTCTTTGGTCAATTTATGTGCCTTTCCTACAACTCCTTCCTTGTTCTCTTCTTCCAGAAGAGTTCAGGGATGGATTGATACTCTCGACCATAAGTTATGGACAGGTGTGATACCACTTCTGTTTCATCTAGTTTATCACCAACAACACTGTCTTATCGCATCTCCGTTGCTTCAGCACCGTTGATTCTTATTCCAATTTCAACTCTCGTAGCTTTATGTACGTTGGAGGTTCTTTGGTCACAATGCTACCTTAATATTAGGCTAAAGTTTCAGACTTTCAGTAATACGATCATTATTTCTAAATTAATATTTATTTATTATAATTTTTATAAAATAATTTTATTATTTATAATTAAATATCTGATATTTTAAATTTTCAAAATAATTATTTTAAAATTTGAAATTTAAGTATTTTATAAAATATAGTTTATCAAAAAATTATTAAATAATATAAATTTAGTTAATAATAAATTCAAATTATTGACAAAAAATAAAACTAATTTCTATGATTTTTATATATTACAAGAGGAAAAAAAACTTAAAATTAAACTTATTTTTTCTGAATTTGAAAATAAAATAAAGAATTAATCAAACTCTTAAACTCAATTTTTAATTCAAATATATTTTTAATTTTAAAAATTAAGAAAAACTTCTTATGATTATTTTTTATGTATATATTAATATAATTCTTAATTGTATATTATAAATTATGTAATCCGAATACCATGAATTAACTACTGAAATGTTGCTTTGATCAGGAAATGACTAAAAAAAATAATGGAGCAGCATCTCGTGTCATACACTTGCCCTCGTGTGTAGAACATGCATAACCCATGTTACCCATCAAACGATAGAAAAACAAGCAGTATGATCAAAGACACCCCGCATGGATACACACACTTGGAGTTGTTCAGAAAATGGTAAGTTATGCATCAACTCAAACGGCAATCCCTTAACGAGGAGCCCACCTTCTTCTCTGCCACTCAAATTCAGTGTTTGTGTTTCACTCGTTTTTACCATACTTTCTCACCAGACACAATCAGGTAGCTGCAGTCTGTTTCGTGACTTGTACCTATCGATCCTCAGTTTGTAGATAAACTTAACACTATTCTTTGATCAGTAGGAAACAGTACAGGAATAAGGGAAACAACGTATTGGAGAAGGGTTAGAATTAACCAGCTGTCTCAAGTCTCCTATCTATGCATTGGTCCTGTCAGCTATCCTATCTCATTGGTCCTACGCAATACTGAAACAAGATTCTTAACTTCATCAAATAAAAGATGGGACATGTTGTTTGTTCACATGGAGATAAGAAGCAAGCATACGCAGGCAATAGGCAGGGTGTCCTAACCTTTTGAATTGTCAACCTCGAATTACTCTAATTACTCCAAAGTTGGAGCTTGATTTCCTTTCGGAAAGAAAAGTTAACCGAGAAAGAAACGTAAGTGGAGATGACGTAAGGATTGTCCCCTGGAACACCAAGCATCATTGTGGGGTTACTGAAATGAAATGAGATAAAGTTGAAAACGTCTATTCTCAATTGCTTGCCATTTTATTCCATCCTCATCTTCAGCTAAACTATCAAAAGAGTAAGCCTTAGCCATCCTACAATCCATTCAGCTCAACTCCAAAGATATTGGTGGAGAGATGCTCTTTAAAGAAGCAGCAGCAACAAACAAATATGAACAGGAATTACTCATTAGCAACACCAACGGAGTTGAACAAAGTTGTGAAGAAGAGTGGTTGAACCTCAGCCTAGGTGCTACAGATCCTCTCTCAACCGCTGGAGATTATGATCCACAGCCAAGACTTACTAACAGACTTTTCTCTTGCAACTTTTGCAGAAGAAAGTTCTATAGTTCACAGGCACTTGGGGGTCATCAGAATGCCCACAAGAGAGAGAGAGGTGTAGCCAGAAGATATCAGAAGAGTTTGATGCCTCTGCCCATCAACTCTTTCGTAGGGAGATCACTTGGTGTAAGGCCTCATGCACTTGTGCACAAGCCAAGCAGAGATGGAGTTACTTTAGCACCAAGGTTTAATGAATCGAATTCAGGGTCTGTAGTTGCATGGGCACCTTTTCTTGCTGACGACACAATGAATTCGATTTGGCCGGGAAGTTTTCGTTTGGATTCACAGAAGTCACAGTCATCATCAGACTCACTCAAGCTAGACTTAAACCTCCGACTCTGAACGATCCTTTTGCTCCATAGATCAATGATTTCTTCCATGTCTACTTTCTCCTGGAAATATTGTTGACTTGTTCATCCATCAAACATACAACTAACATTGCTCGCAGGAAATCCATCTGAAAGTTTATATCAGAAATAGCTGGTTCTGCATCCATAGATCAATTAGGGAAAACATGAAAAGATGTTTCACTCTGCATATCAAAGCTTAGAGTTCCTTGAACATGTCACCCCGACCCTGTTAATCCCGGCTTTTTATAGAAATAATTAGCAGTTCTATGGAGTTTACTGATCCTACTTGGTAAGTTTTCCTCCAAGTTCCAATTCTATTTAACGGCATAATTTGCTTTCCCTCTTAAAATTAATAATCATAACACAAGTTCATCTCCGCTCTCTGCTTTGTTAAAACTTTTCTGACATGAAATTCCAAGATGTTTCAAGAATATATAATTATTGACAAAATTTATTAGGAAGAATAACTTGTGAAAAAAAATGATAGGAATAGAACTTGAGTAGACAGAAGCAGAGATGGCCAAACAGTTTGAGCGTCTTCTGAGTTCAATGCCCTGATGCAGATATCTAAAATGGGAAGCTCATTAGCATTCGTCAGCCTTTTCTTATGATCATTCACTTCTTGCCTTTAATTGATACTTTGGATTGTAATCTACCATGATTAGCCTAAGCAGTTTCGTTTATAAATTCGACACCCCACACTTAGCTCATCAATTAACAGGTTTTCTGTTCCAAACTCTTATATTCCTTTCCTATTCATAAATCTATTTTGCCATCATGCACTAATTCTTATCAACATAAGAAGTAGTGGAAGTGCAACTTAAATTTAAAATATTGTTCACAGTAAAATTCCATTGCCCCCCAAAATTAAAGCAATAAAAAGTAAATCAAACACATGATAAAGCTTGCTAATGAATTTGCTGATGGGAAACAAGTATCCATGAGCATAAACTTCCCAAGAGACTGAATTCCTCGTATAAAATACACGTAGATCAAATCTTTCACCATGAAGCTATTTACAGCCTACAAAGTTATCATGGACCTTAAGCTTTTGGGTCTTATGCTTGACGACAGGAAGCCTCTCGCTAATGATGCTTGGATCACTATATGCAGCAGAATCAGAGGAATACCCTTTCTGCACCACAAAATTAGATACATCAGTCCCGAATGAAAGAAAAAAAATTGATTGTGTCATACAGCAAATGAAAGTACAGTTAAATAGACAACCAAATAGCAAATCCTGAACAATGCAAAGGGACACTACTGGCAGCAATGCGTGCCTGATGACTAAAGTTTCTCCAATGTACTGCAGTAATAACATTCTTCAAAACCTAAACGGATACCAGAGAAATTGCTCTGTTTTTTCAACTATTTCCATCTGGACTACTTTTGAGGCTCCACATGTATTATTCAGTTACGAATAACTAATAGAGAGCCAATACTTTTGTAAAAGCAACTAGATGATCAAATCATGACAACAATCAGAAATGAGATGAGAGAAGTTTGACTCCTCAAACCCAGATAAAAACCCAAGAAATCCTCAGCAGAGTAGCAACAAGGAGAAGGTAACAATTTCAATATCCATGCGTAGTCTCTGATTCATGCAACAAGCAAGTGAAGCACTTGTCCACATATGTGGAAGGGAAGAGCTGGAGGTGGGTGCAAAAGATAGAAATGTTACAGCAGAAAGATCTTGAAAGGTGGCCTCTCTCCAGCATATTTCTCGAAGAATGACAGGACCTGCAGTGTCAGCAAAACTGCAATGCATGCGTGTATCCCTTAATCTCATAAGGACTCCATCAACTCTAAGCTGTAAAAAAAAGACCAGAAGATGGAAAGAAATTAAGGACCACAGACACATGAGGAAAAAAATTGCTGGTATCTTGAGAATCACACTTTCGGATATATTTAAATTTAATGATAAATCCATCTAACATGACTAGATAAGCAAGAAATTTACAAATTTTCACATTTCAAGATTCTAGCAATTGGTGACGAAACAAAACTGACAATGTCTAGTTACTCACCCAAAATCGCAAAAGAAGAAACCAACAACTTGGCATGACTCTCTACAAAATAGAACGCCAATTGGTTCAGTTCCCAAACATGATACCGGGGTCATGCTAACCAAAATGTGTGAACGTAACATACCACTTTTGCAGTTAAAAGTGAGACTCCATTATCAGCTAGCTCATCTTCATATAAGATAACCTGTAAAGCCAAGAAGACCAAAGTTGGCATGCAGGTACAATTATGACCAGAATAGATTCATGATGATATGCTTCTAACGTGATAAATAATGTCCACCTCATCATAGAAAAGAATAGGCTCCTTGGATGACAATGCAACCATGTCAATCTGTTGCTCACAATCCTCCCAACTGGGGCAGTTACTTGTCAAGTTTTCCTCACATTTATTCTGATCAAAGGATCAAGGTTGATAGATCATTTTTTACAATAAAAAAAGGGAAAAGTTAATGCATCATTCACTACCTTGCCTATTTATAATGGGAGTTTATGCTACAAGAAGTAGGTTCACACAAGAAAAAATTCAGTCAAGAAGTTTCCTTTTGCTTAGAAGCAAGCGCTCTTTAGCAGGAAAATTGAAACATCATGAAAGAAAAAGAATCATTACACGAGGAATCCACCTCAAAAGGTAGAAGCATGAAGATCATTCCTAAATAAAAATAAAAGCTAAATAGTGAAAGAATTAGGAAAGGGAGGAAGGAAAAATGATGCCGTGTCATGAAAAACTGAAAGAAATGGAAAAGGAAACAACAAAGTACAAGAAATTGATTTTCTTCAGAATTTCAAGAAACTACAATTTAGGTCCAAAGATAAGTTTCCTAGTAAATTAAGAGTGAGTTGAGAACAAATCCTCATCTACAACAACTTTGAACTAGTGCCATAAATCCAACACCAAGCATCCTAGGTCTTCAAGAGCCTACATCAAAGTCAACAATGCTTATGGAAAAACAGAAAACTGTGAATTAAATAACTGACAAAAAATAAAACGAACCTTTTCTGCATCTACATCAATTGTCTCACTTCCACAATATGGTGTTGTGAATGTGTAATCATAATCTAGTATCACCTGCTGAAAAGGTTTGCTGGAAATTTGCAGTAAGAGCCATGTGAACAAACGGAAATTTCTTTTAATTGTGCAAGGTACTACATCAATTTAAACAAAATGATTGTGAAGTCAATTCAACAAAATAAGTTCCATTATCTCATGGGGAACAACAGCTATCTAAGTAACTATGAAACAGGTTAATGCAGAAGAATTCATCAAGGTCTGTTCAGGGGCTGTGTGAACAGTGTCAAAGAATGTCTTGATGAGTAAGATCGGATAAGTATTTCATTAAAAAACAATAACGGGATGCCAAAAGGAAGCCTTAAACAAGGAATCCACCAGGAAATGGCAATTCCAGATTGTTCAACAATATTTAAAGAATAACAATATTGTTTTAATCCAAAATATTAGAATGCAAAATTACATTGAAAGTAAGAGACCAACAGTTCTCAGTATTTCTTTTCAGCAATTGCAATTGTAAAAAATCTTGCAGACAGATATTGGAAAAACTGCAAAAGTAAAAACTTTAGAAGCTAGCAAAGTTGAATGATGTGTCATGGGTCCTTTCCACCTTCATACTAATACATGATACCTCTGCTTGAACATCAATTCACATGTCCATAATACTATGACCTAATAAATACTGTCTCCAAAATATCTTGTAGAATTAAGTTATGACAAATATTTGAGCATGGCCCAGATAAATCATAAATCTGTGTCCAGAGTTAGAAAGAGGCTAAAAACCTTCTGAATTTCCATTTTGCAGCAGCTGGAACCTCAACAGGAGGTAATGCTTCCTTCTTCCAACCGGTGAGCGCATCAAAAGCATTAAAATGGATCTTTGTGCCACTTTTCGTATGCCCAAGAACTAAACAACTGTCTCCAAAAACCATTTCTGGTAAATGAGATGTTTGAAGCTTTTCCTCCCATCTGCAAACAAATCAACCTCAATAAATTCCTATAAGACGAACTCTATCATTGAACAATCCATACTCCCGAGCCAATCCTATCTGCAACACATCAAAAAACACACGAAGAAAATTTCTTGGCCCGTCACAAACAAAATCACCTACTTCAATAAACGAAACAACCGCTTTGACAACAAATCCACCATAACAAAATCAATTATAAAACAAATTGATCATGAAACTAGAAAATTAACATTAGAGAGAGCTCTATAAGAGAAAGAGGAGAGAAAAAGAAAGAGAGAGAGTGTGTACTGTTGAAGAGAGGAGGAGTTGAGAATGGAACGGTTGGAGGAGAAGATCTCCCAGCCATGAATGCGAAGTCCTCGGCGGCCGTCAGTCAACAGCTCGGCGCCGGCGGCTTTTAGTTCCTTCTGGTCTATTTCCACTTCCATCGCCGCCGTTTGATTGTCACTACTCCGAAGACTTAGGCGCCGTTTGGTTGGATTTTGTATTTGGGCTTTTGGTTTATTTTCACTTTTTATTTTCTTTTTCTTGCAACATTTATTTATTTGAAAAGGAATAAGACAGAACATCATACTTTGCTTTGTTGAGTCCCCGTGTAGTTTGTACACATTCCTCAATTCAATCTTTCTTTTTTTTAAGCCCATGAATTCTTCTAAAAACCTCTTAATTATAGGAAGGGGTTTTTAAGTTATTTATATTTAGACTAATCTTCGCTCGCACCGGATCAATTTGTAAGGAGTAAAATGCTGGCCAAACAAGTTTTTTTATTTTCAGGACTCGAACTCGAGATCTCTAGTTAAGGGATGAGAGTGTTGAACCACTCATACCAACTATGTTTAGTTATCCTTAATTAAATCTTAACTCGTCGAATCTTTTCTTTTTAAATTTTTATTTTAATAATTTTGTTAATTAATAGGCTAATTTTTATTAATTAATAAATTTTTATAAAATATAATAAATCAATTAATTTTCATTTAACAATTTGTTTTTTCAATTAAACTTTAAATTTTTCGATAAGTAAGGACAATCTCTTTCAATCATATATTTAAATTCTTTAATTTATTCAATTTTTATCCAATTTTATAACAGTTTAATACCAATTAAACCTTTCACAACCTCAATTGTAATTCTTTTA
Source organism: Erythroxylum flavicans (assembly GCA_027576715.1). NCBI lineage: Eukaryota > Viridiplantae > Streptophyta > Magnoliopsida > Malpighiales > Erythroxylaceae > Erythroxylum > Erythroxylum flavicans. The sequence continues at coordinate 36,737,187 of JANZXP010000195.1, read as the reverse complement.
AAAAAATTATCTCTAACAAGAACACCTCATCACATCATGTACATGATAAATAAAATTACAAAAAGAATTATATAGCCAACAAAAGTGATAAGTTTTATAATAGCTCAAATCATCAAGAGATTACAATTATTCTCATATATGAAAAAAAAGAAATAATGTAGTTGTTACCCTTTAAGTTTATTTTTATGCTCTTAATCACCATTCATAATAGCCACATCCCTGCAAAGTATGATATAGAGAGATTCAATAGTATTCAACATTACCTTGTTTAGTAGAAAGAATGTTCCGAAACATCCTACAAAGTAATGGAATCCAGTTAAACACTCACATGTTGACCAATATTTGTGTAGCGAAAGAGAAGGAGTACACACCTTGAATCAATCATAGTTACTTTGTGTAGTCGAGTAACGCAAGTGTCTCCATGTATTCAAATGTACGGAGGGAGGGGCTTAAAGAACCAAGGGAATGAGAAGAGACTGGTTTCTCATTACCAATATCAAAGACCAGAAGTTCATTACGTTTTAACACAAGAAGTTGGTTATTTTTGGTCAATCTTAATGTCGGGTAACTTAGTCTTAAAACCCCTAAATCAAGTCGGAATATTTTGGTCCAAGAACTTGATACACCATACTGTTTCATAACCCATATGTCCCAAAGTTTAGAGTCCCAATGACCATATAAACACGTTCTCCGAGTGTCACTACCTTGGAAAACTTGTCGGAAAGAGATGCATGAAATGGTAAGTCCATGTCTCCGAAAACCTCGCTACTCACATCAAACACGATAACCAAACAACGGGTTGTCACATCATGAACACCAACCCAGTGCAAAGCTCCTTTTACCAGTGCAGGTTGATGATGCTGCATGTCGCCCGCGGGAGAACTGCTAATCTTCCTCCACTCCTTTTTGCTCAGCTCGTAAACCTTGGCTTTTCTAACACCAAAACATGTTTGTTCGATAAAGACCAACTTGTAACCATGAGAGACATAATCGTAGCACAGCCCCACGTATTCACTTCCTACGCTTCTGGTAGCAGGAAGTGGGATCTCTAAAGCTTTCATTAAACTAGGGTTCCACAATACGCATGTTCCTGCGGTATGTATGCATAACAGCCCATGACAGAAATCTTCTGCTTTTTTCTCATACTCAATTGTGGGTGGTGGCATGAAACACATCTCTTCAATATCGACTACGAAATCATTATATTCATCGTACTTCCTATGCAAAAGCCGAATATCGAAATCATCCCCATCACGAACATGATCTATAGTAATCAACGAGGGATTTTCCTTGCTTCTATTGATTCCACTCCTGGTGTGCTTGGAAACAAAACTAGAGCTACGAATCAAAGTGCAATATGATTTGGAAACACACATGAACCTTACGAGTGATTTGACTGGCAACTTTAACATGATTTCCTCCGCGATTTCGTCGGCTACGTACTGAATTCTGCTGTCCAAAGAACTCATGACTTTGAGTAGGGTAGAGAGAGAACGAGATCAAGGTTTGAGATTGATCTCACTAATTAGGTCCGTCTAAATATAGGAAGCTTACCCTTCACATATACTTATATGGAAGGCTGATCTATACAATCTTTAAAACAGGTAATGATGAAAGTTCAAAGGAAGATTATAAACCCTAATACATTAGGGTTTGCGCTGAGTTCATGGTTCGGCCAAAACACCTAACCCAACACCTTTTGTGATGTTTAATAGCTTATTACAGTAATGTTCAAGTACTTTAATATATCTAAATAAATCAAAAACATGGTTAGGGAGCTTGGAAGCAATTGGGTTAGGAATTACAACTTTTAGCCCATGGGCTTAAATTTAGTTATTTTCAATATGTCAAGTTTAGGCTTAAATTGACTTCACACTCAATTATTCTAAACAACAGTATCATTATACTTATAGTGCCACTACAAGAGTTAAGACATTTAGTGATAATTTTTTTGTGACTAACAATTGATTCGTCACAAATACGAGGTTTTTTGTGACAAGACAATTGATTGACACTATTGTTTGAATTAACTGTGA
>JANZXP010000195.1:36721749-36735051 GCA_027576715.1 Erythroxylum flavicans | reverse complement strand
CTATTAATAATAGTGATCAATATTACTGCTTTTAGTGACAACTTTTGCTTTCACTAAAAATACAATTTCTTGTAGTGTGCATTTTAGTTCGGCATTTGGTAAGTGAAAAAGTACTTTTTTACCGCAAAAGTTATTTTAAGGAAAAAATGGATGTTTAGCTATAAGTTTCAAAAGCACTTTTGGAGTAGAAATAGCTTTTTTAAAAGCTAAAATACAGCTTTTTCAAAAACTCAAATTTAAAGCTTTTCAAAAAAGCCCCTATTTTAGCTTTTTTGGGTGGAAGTTTTTGCATCAGTTACGTATATAACAAAATCGCGTCACTTACGTATATAACCAAAGGTTTTGTTCTCTTCACAAAAGTTTGTCTTCTGTCTTCTCAAAAACACAGCAACTCATCTTTTCAGACGGATCAACTCACAGGTTTTTTTTTCTTATTATCTTTCTTGTTATTTTTCTGCGTTATTGCGTTATCTTGTTATCGTCTGCGTTAATGCAGACGTGACGTAGACCAACGTCTGCGTCGGTCTGTGTCGTTGGACGCAGACCAACGTGTTGGTATGCGTTGACGCAGACCGTCGTCTGCGTTCAACGCAAACGTTGGTCTGCGTTTAACGCAGACTATAATTCTTGTACTTCTGTTGATTATACATCTCAAGCTGATTTATTGGCCTTATTTTGAAACATGTTCTGATAGTAGGAGTGCATAAATCATAATCATGTTAAAAATTTATTGGCTGTTAGTCAAGATTAACATAAAGAGACAATGACATCACAGTTGAATAAAAGTGCTTTTTATTTTTATATTGTCAAACAGTCTACTGTATGAAGTTCTTTTTACGAAGCTGTTTTTTCAATTGATAGCCAAACAGTCAATTGGCTTTTTAGAAAAGCTCGTCTTAGAAAAGTTCTACTGACAAAAGCTTTACTGACAAAAGCTCATCCAAATAGACACTTAAAAAAGTTAATTCTTAGATAGACTTATGCTTGAGCAGCTTAAGCCTAGACTCAATTAAAAAAATTATGTTCTATATTTTTAATTTTTTAAAAATTATTTTAAAAAATTGTCAGAGACCCGCTCATGCTAGTCCATTACCATCCCTAAGTTGGGTGGATTAGTTATGTGGAACTTTATACGACACATATAATGATAGTGTAACAGCTACAGAGTTAGGGATTTCTGGATATATCTATCATTAAAAATTATTCAATATTTATCTTTAAAACTAATGTATTTAAATTTAATTAAGTCTTATTATTTCTTAGAGAAGCATACTAACTAAAAAACATCTTTACTCTAATTTTATATCGCATAGAAATTACTTATCTAATATAATAGCATATCATTTTTTATTAATGCTATATAATAATTATGGACTGTATATATTAGACTGCAATATTCAGATAAAATATTATTTTAAAACATAAGAGTACTTTATTTAGTAATTATTTAGGTTTTATAAATATATAAAATTATGTTCAAAATAAAATAAATATTAAGTTGTATTAATAAACTGATAAATATTAAGATAAATTATATATATAGTTGCTTTATTATCATAAAAAATTGAGATAAAGAAATAAGATTCGTATAGACCTATAGTTTTAATTTGAGTTAACTTTTTATATGAAAGGGACAAAGTTAAAAGCTAATTATGTATATAAGTGTGTTTAATAATCAACATTAATGAAGATATATTTTCAATGTTTTAAAAACTATAATAGAAGTTAAACCAGTAAGAGGTTTAAGATTTAAAAGATTCGAAGGTACGTTATAAAATTTGTTAAGAATTAAATAAAATTAAAGAATTTGACACATGATTGAAAGAGATTATCCTTATTAGGCCTAGCAAAATTTCCTCTGAACCGATAAACGACCTTATCCGATTAAAAAAAAAGGTATAGGTTAGAATTTTTTTGACCAAATTTAAACCGAGTTGACCGATTTTTGTCCAAATTAAAATTAAATATGAATCTAGGTTGACCTAATCAGACAAAATGTCCAAATTTTTAAAATTGGTCAGCACCGAATATTTAAAGCAGATTAAAATATGTTATTTCTTGCATGTTTTATTTGGTTTGAATTTGTAATATGAAGAATGTGGTTTACTGATTTTGGATTTGGTGTATTGTTTATGCCTTTGTGACTTTTTGATATAATTTTATTAGAGACTTTGAATTTGGTAGTTGTATTTTTGTTTTTTTGAATTTGGTTGTAGACTTACCATTTATTTGGTTTGAATTTCAACTAGACAACCATAATTTAGCTTTCTTTGCTATAGTTTTTGTATTGGCTTTATAGAGAAAAAAATGGGAAGAAGATGGTACAATTTAATAGCCCTTTGCTATTAGTTAAAATCGGACAAACCGGTTCTGAATCGGGTTAGACGTTTTTCAATCCGGTTCGATTCCAGGTCATCTTGGTAAAAAATTTTGATTTCAAACTAGTTTAAGGTCATGAAATTTTTACTTTTGTCCGAATTATCTAGAACCGGTTTGGTTTGAAACCGATTTTTTGTCAGCCCTAGTCTTTATCTATCAAAAAGTTAAAATTCAACTTAAAAAAGAGGTTGTCAAATAAAAATTAATGTATTTATTTTAGTTTCTAACAATTTATTAATTTACAAAAATTGATTGGTTAATTAATAAATTAATCAATTTTTAACAACAAAAGTTATTAAAGTAAATCGAACTGAAAAGTTTGAAACTGAATCGAAAAATTGAGCAGTTCAAAATTTTTATGGTTAAACTGACTAAACCGATTGAATTTTTTAATTATTGCATATTTTAATACATATTATTATAACTCTTAATACCAAACGCTTTTTTTATATTTGCTTTTTTTATATTTCTAACATTAACCTCGTTTATAATTAAAAAACTTGGACCAACCGAATCTACTAATTTTTGTGATATCTAACATTTAATTATAATAAGTATCAAGTACTTAACCATAATATATGTGAATAAACTTAAGAACGTTGCTAGAGAGCCAGCAGGCAATTTTGACATGACTCATGAGCCATGCTTAACTAGTTAAACGAACCATTTAACAATCTTCGGTCCCAGGCGTCAGTGCGCTCGTGGAGTTCATTATTGTCACCTAACTTGTGTCCCTAATAATTACAACTCACTGGAGCATAGAGACACGCATAACGATAATAGGAAGCTACGAGGACTTGAAACTCCACCACGAGAAAACGTTTCCAACGAGCCTATCAGTTTGGTTTCCACTGATTTTGACTACTCCAGATTTAGATATCAGCTTCTTGATTATACAAACCACTCGGTTTCAGAAATTTCTTGGAACGCTAACAAGTAATAACCTTCTAAACAAGGAAATTAAAGAACAATAATCGCACATCTATAACGTGACTAATTTAGTTTACCACCTGTTGTTGACCAAACAAAAGAGTACATAATTATGTGAAATCAATGGAGGCTGATAAGATATGGGACCATGTAACTTTGGGTGGCTTTATGAAATGTCAAAAAGCAGGAATCTCCAAGGAAGATGGTCCCCTGGTTTAGACTTCTATGTACAAACAATAAGTCGGTCCTTTTCATACTGGTTACTCTTGCTACATCAAACACCAGGCAAGCTCACACCTCTCAGAAAACGATCCATGGGAAAGTCAAAGCAGGCATAACGGAGCAATTGTGGAACTCACCCAGCTACTGAGATTAGGAAAGATGTCGATCTTAATAAATCAGAACATGCCAATTGCTCAGAGTAGACCCAACATATTTTGGGATTTCGCCATCATATGTTCCTGCCAACAGAATGAACAAAAGATCTGTAAAAGGGCAGTATTTAATGTGGCAGGAGCTATCCACCGGCATGACAGCTGAAAAAAAGATGAGGGGCTTTATTTTTATATGGAGAAAGGCGCCGGCTGACCCTTAGCTTAATAGTACCTTTTCAGAAAATATCTTAGAAAGGAAATTTTAAAAGTACACGAGAATATATATATATATATATATTAAAATAATAATATTTAAAAATAAAAATAATATTATTGATATCATTTTGATTTTGATTTAGATTTAATCAAAGTCAAAATCTTATAGCCCAACCTAACCATTGCTTTTCTTGCCCCATCTTTCTGAGTTACCAAGATAACAAGCAGCCTCTCAACAGTGGCTGTGGTAATGAGACCTTTTAAGATAATAGGTACAGAAGGGACTCACCAATTGGACCACTTTCTGGGTAAAAAGTAGTTCTGCCACTTCACTATCAACAGAAAAGATTAGAGCGGGTAAGGTGCTATACCAATACTATTGAAGTTAATTGGCAAGAGAGGAGACAAAGTGCAAGTTGGGCGTGGAAGTGGCAATAAAGCAGAAAAGCAAATAGCAATAGAAAGTGTTGTGTGCGTAAAGGCTGGTGTGACTGCTTCGCTGAAAATTGTTGCCCTGTGCTGCTTCTGTACTCCATTTAATTGAATCCACATGTTTCCACATTGCCACAAATCTAATCATCATCCCACTCTCACTAAATTTCTTGCAATAAAGTCAAATTTAGAGAAATCTAATAGTACATAATTTTATCTATATAAAATAAATAGATTATTTTTGATAGACTTATATATAAATGTGACAATAAAAAGAGAAAACATGCAAAAAAAATAGCCATATAAAACTGATATGGTAAAAAAAGAAACGTAAATAAAATTAAAATAATTGAATAAATAAATAGAATAAAATAAAAGGTTGATGTATCAAGTTAAAAAAATTTAATGGACTTATCTTATACTGTTAGAAGCGTAAAGTTAGTAAGTAAAGTATCACGAAAATTAGATAAGTAAAAGATAAAAATGTACCTGATAAATATATTCTCACATAAAGGTCAAAGAGATGCTGCTTGTTTTACTCTGTATCAATGCAGAATTAACGTAAAAAAGAGTAAACACAGACGACGACTGTGTGACACATTTAACATCCAAAAAATTCCTAAAGTGCATGTTTCTATTTGTATAACTCGAACCTCAAATCTAATGTTAGGACAAAATCTTGATGGCTTACTGGACAACACCCAACAAAGATAAGTCTCTCATGGAGTACATTGAAGGGTCTGCATCAAGATTTTTAGTTAAGTGTAGCAGATGTCATCCTTAACGTTTCTTATCAAACATAATTATCACTATAAAAGTTTTTTAATTACGATGATTGTGATAGATCATAGAAGTAAAGATATGAGCAATTATGAAAAATCGGTTTGAAAATCAAACTAAAAGTCAATAAAAAAAGAAATTTAAGATTTAAAAAGTTTTAATTGATATTAAATCAACATAAAATTGATTATTATCCTTAATTAAAAAAAGAATGTTAAATGAAAATTAATTGATTTATTTTAATTTATAAGAATTTATTAATTAATAAAAATTGACTAATTAATTAAAAAATTCATTAGTTTTTAATAACAAGAGTCACTAAAATAAATCAAATGTGAAGGTTGAAAACTGAATTAAAAAGTTAGAAGGTTCAAAATTTTTACAGTTGAACCGGTTGAAATAGTAAAATTTTTTAATCAATTCACAATTACAATATAATATGTAGAATTACCGTAATGAACAATAATTTAAAAAATATGCCAAAATAAATTTGTATCTATCTTGTTCAAATGTTTTTCCCTTTATTATTCAAAATTATTACATATTTTTCCCTCAAAAATGAAAATGCCAATATTAGAGCAACTGGTCATATAGATATAATTGAGAAGGCTATTATGTTATGTTCTGTTGCCATTGTCTTCTTTCATCAGTATTTTCGTTTATTTTAGCATTAATTACACTAAATTCTTTAGAATTTTTTAGTTTTTAATTTTTTAAAATTATTATTTACTTCTAAAATCATATTTCTATATTACTCATATTCCTAACGATATTCTTTATTAGAGAATAATAAAAAGTTGTATTAGTTGTATTACATAACACAATCAAATCCTTAAATTTGTAACATGTTAAAAAGTATTGCTTAAAACTAATATAATGCAACGTTTTTTAAAGCATGGCCTTTGGTAATATTAATAGGCAACGATAATAGTAATTTGTTTTCATATATTTAAAAAGGAAATAAAATTAAAATGTTGTTGCTATAAAATTTTATATAAGCAACAATTAAATCGGTTGCGACTTTAAATAATAATTAAGGATGACAATGAATAGCCTCGAACTCAGATAAAAGGTGATGGCATTGTGAGTTGATCCCCATTGGTTTGTAACTTTTCCTCAAGTACTTCAATACTTTTTCATCATCGCTTTGATTCCACCCTATTTTTTCCTTTAATGCCAAATTTTCCTTCGTTCTTATTATTAATTGTTCTTTTTCTTCCTTTATTTTATGCACTAAGATGAACTGAGATCCGTATTGCAAGTAGTTTGCTGATTAATTAGCTATATATGTCACACATAATGTGCCTTTTAGATGGAATGCAAGTTATTTATGTATGGCAGATTTTATTTCCTATGTAAGGGCAGTAATCTAATCAAAACCAAAAAATTGTAAGCGAGGCTTTAAATCTTGAGACTATTCTTCTTTGGCTTCTAAATTTTAAGTGTTTTCATTCATCAGCGTAAGACCCCTTTTCTAATGTAATCATTGTCCAAACTCTAAATTTCTGAAAGTCTTAATTTTGTCTCCTTGTCTTTGCTTTTTGTGAATTGGAGTTCCAACTTTCTTATATGCAGCATCGTAATTTCCTCTTTCTCTTTCCTTTTCTTTCCTTATCCATTTTTCTTTATCCTTTTTCTCATGTTAGAATAAAACTTATTAGATCCTAATGATTATAGCTATCATAAACTAAAAGATTTCAGAACTGCTTTTCCTAGGGTTTGATTAATTGTGACAAAACTCTTTGTTTTTCTTCATTTATATCTTGAAACATATATGGAAATTATATAGAAGTTATTATTCATTTCTGTATACAATGAGTTATGAATTTGCCTTACTTCAATGTTTACCCATATATATGTTAGAGTAGTGCTTTAAAGGCAATCATTTTTAGCACTTTTGTGCTGACTTTATTTTGCTTAATAAAGCAAAAGACATTTTCATTAATTTGATATTTGTTTATATATGAATTGATATTGATCTTAAATTGAATTAATGAAGTCTATGATATAAAACATAGCATGAAGGAAATCATGATGAGATCATACGAGATTCCTATCATATGCAATTATGTTAGTATCTAAATAATCCATAGTCATAGGATTAATAAGATAGGATATTATTAATCCAGACAGACTAGCACATGTTATACTTATTGATTTGATTAAGCAGTGGATCTCACAAATTGTAAGCATGAGATGTTTAGAGTTAACATGTTGATGCTTACTAAGGGTAGTCAGTACATCGGATGACCCGCTATCATATGGATGATGTATCAAATGTCAATGATTAAATTCATCATAGCAATGGTGCAAATATCCTTAGACTTGAGGTACTCAAGGATATCTTGAATACTAATCCTGTGCTTTGACAATATTCCTTGTTACCTTAAAGAGAGGTCGCTCTTAGGGTGATGATTGGGTATAGCTATTGGTATTCGAAGGTAATTGGGTAGGTAATAAAGGATTCACCACTTCTGATAGAAGGAGAAGATACTCACAACCTCTTATTAGGATCATTACTCAGGAGTCTCTGGCCAAAGCAGTTATGTGAAGAGAGTCTTCAATGACATATAGAGTAATGAGATCCTAGGACAAGAACTAACATCACTTGAACTAGATGTGACGTAGTTAGTATAGTGGAAGTTGACATATAGCTCATACTCCAAACCACGTGGGGTATAGTATAGTGAAAGGATGAATTGCACTGTAATTATTTATGGAAAGGTTCATAAGTCAAAGAATTAACTATTGAAGAATTCATGTGTTCATCTACTTATATTCTGAAAAATTGGCATCATGAAACCGTTCATTATTTGCTTGAATTTTATGCACATGATTCTTAAGCTCTTGATTATTTTAAGCACTTGAATTACAACTTAAGGATCATGTGCATAAAAGATCAGATGAAAAACATAATGTGTATGGCTAATTTTAAGTAGGCCACGATCGTCGCTCATTGGCCGTGACAGAGGGCACGAATGACTACATAAGTGAGTTCTTTACTTATGTATACAAGGTCTTACTACTTCTTACACACTTAAGTGAGAGCATAAGGGCTCTAGAAGAATGCTAGAGTGAGAGAGAGGTATCAAGAGTCTTGCTCTTGCAATTTATACAATTGTTGCATGAATCAAAGTGCATGAAACAAGAGTTTTGATCTATCTTCTATCATTTTGAGCATCTACTAGAACTCATCTAGTTTGGTGCTCAAATCACCCTTATACATTGTTTCTTCTTGATCTTTACGTGTTTTTAGGTGATCAAGGAAGGGTTTGGTGTATGCAATATCCCAAACAAGGAGAAGAAATAAAAAAGGAGGAGAAACAAAAGGTAAAAATGTTTTATATTTCATGTTCTTTACATATCCATGCATCCATGGCAAACTCAACAGTTGTATCAGAGCAAGTTTATGCATGTAATAGATAATGTATTGAACATGTACAAAGTGTTTGTTGGGTTGTGACTAATATGCATGTTGATTTGGAATAATTCGTGTAAATTGTAGAATTTTTTATTTTCTTTCGCAGAAATGTTTATAAGATGTTATATTATGTTTCTATTAATGAAAAATGCAATTGAATATCATTTTCTATTTTATTTCGAATTAATATCCAGATTGTTCATATGTTGGTTTTTGGGAATTTTTGGAAAACTGAATGCATGTGTTGATTTTGAATTTTTTGTAATAATTCTATAAAAATTGTTTTTTCTGATTTTGTTTCACAAAAATGTTTATAAGGTGTTATATTATGTTTCTGTAAAATGAAAATGCAATTAAATGTCATTTGTTATTTTATTACGAATTTAGTTTCAGCCTGATGTATGTATGAAGTTCTTGAAAATTATGGAAATGTGATGAATATACATACGTGTAAATTCCATATTAATTTTTTATAAAAAAATTTTTTATAAATTTTATGCATGCATATGCAAGATAAGATGTTTCCACATGTATGAGATGCATGAAATTTGTTGTTAAACTGATTATCTTATGCATGCATGATGTAATGTTTGACTAGTGTTAGAAGTAATATGACAAGTGTCATACACATGTGATGTGTTGGCTTATTTCTATTTATTAATAAATAATTCCTAGGAATTAGTTTCTGGAATTTTTTACTAGATACAATTAGAATGTGTATATGACTCTGGATTTTTTCCAGAATTAATTAAATTTTATTCAATTAATAAATAAAGTAAAGTCAACATTGGTCAACTTTTTGAAAGTTGATGGAGTTGACTTACTTAATAACTTATAATGTATGTATTTCGGATATAAGACCAAAATAAGGTTCTTATGTGATAAGAAATGTATTATTTTGATGGTAATAACATGCTTAATGCATGTGCTTGAAATTAGGGTTCCGAAAATTTTCCGAACATCGAATCGGTCCTTTTAGTATATAGTAGGTTAACTTATTTGTCTTGATGATTTTGGCCGTCAAGATAATTTTGGCAAGTGCCAAAATTGTTTACATAAATTTGAGATGACCTAAGGATATTATAGATGACTAATTGATTTACAAGAATTTTGGAAACCCTAGGAATTAATTTAGAACTAATCCAAGTAGAGCATAGAATTTCTAGTGTGACTAGAAAAAGGGCATATATACAAGGATTAAAGTGTTTAATTTGGACATCAAAATAATAAATTTTAGGGTTCCTGATCGAATCACATTCATAATTTAGATTAACTAAGACCAACACTAGTACCTGATTAGGTTCAAGAGTTGAATCGAATCAAGAACTTTAGATGCATAGTCAAGTCATAACCTAAAATGAACCTCCTTTGTGTGATACATGCATTAGATGCATTTTAAGGGTAATTATGGATATATACTCAATTTAATTGAGTTATCCATAATTTAAATGTATTTATGTGATATACATAATCAAGATCATCCAAGTATTGATGAGACCAAAGGTCAAATCCCTCAACCAAATATTAGGACTTACGTCTTCCATTGATATGACAAGAACCAAAGTTCTTTTAGAGTTGGGTTGTTGGGTAAACCCAAGCCTGCTCTACACGAATATGTTCAAACTGTGGAAGTTAGATTTTCATATTAATGGTTAGTCCTAACTGGAAGTGTTGATTTATTGGACAAACCCAAGGTCAACGTGGATAGAGGCGAAGTTAGGCTATATACATGGGATGTATACAAATCAAGAGTTAATGACCCAATGAGTGTGTTAAATCAATAGTAATCAATAGTTGCATAATTAAATGCAATTAGTATGAATGATATCTACTGATTGACCTCAGGTGACTTGTTGGACAAACCCAAGGTCATTCTTGGTGATATTGGATATCGACCCATTAAGAAAAAAACTATAAGTTTTCTCAAATTTGTAGTGAGGGCTATAGATTTGAATAAGAATAATGGGACTTTTAATGCATATGATTAAATTCCTTATCGATATGCATTAATGTACATTGTAACACTTTCTCTCATTCTTCTAGGTTATTGAATCATCATGATGTCTTCTAGTGTGAATTTACTCTCCCTGTTAGATTCCAACAAACTCACAGGACCAAACTTCTTGGATTGGCTACGGAATTTAAGGATTGTTGAATCTAAAAAACTAGGATATGTCCTAGATGAAGCACTTCCCGATCCCCCTGCTGTCGATGCATCTGATAAAGATCAGAAAGCTTATAAGAAGCTATTGGATGATAGTGAGTTAGCTAGTTGTATAATGTTAGCCTCTATGTCACCAGAACTACAGAAGGAGCATGAGGCTATGGATGCTCATACCATAGTCTACCATCTGAGGGAACTGTTTGATGAGCAAGCTCGTTCTAAAAGGTTTGAGACCTCGAGGTTGCTTTTTTATTCTAAGATGGTTGAGGGATCATCTTCGGTGTAGTATGCGCTGAAGATGAATGGATACATTGAGAGGTTTGCTAGTTTGGTCTTCATAATGGATCATGAATTAAGTATAGACTTGATTCTGACTGGTTTGACTAATAGTTATTCACAGTTTGTGCCTAACTATCGGATGAACCAAATATCCACACCGATACCTTAGCTGATTAATCTGCTTAAAACAACTGAACAAACTGTCAAGAAGGACAGTAAGGCTGTGATGCTGGTGGACTCTGCTTCTGATTCTCGAAATATGAACCAAAAGAAGAAGAAGAAGTCTAAGAAGCTAGTGGGACGTATAGCCAAGAAGAGGGTAAAGGAGACAACACCAAAAGGGATATTGTAACATCCCATTCCCATACTAAGGGTTAGAGCACGGAAATACCGTATACGAGAAATATTATTGAGAGATTTGAAAATTTCATTTCATACTCATGCATAATATTAGTATACATACACGTGAATTTGATCATTGCACACATTAATAAATTGGTCATGCACTCATTTGACATTTTTCGGGTATAAATGATTGTTTTAATGTGATTATGATATAGATAGTGATTATTTTGCCTTAAAAATTGATTTGGTGAATTAAATTAATGATTTAGAATTTTTGGTGAAATTGAGAATTTTCTGTAATTAAGGGTATTTTTGGACTAGGAAAAATGCCAAGTGTGAGACAATTGATGAATAGTAGCAAAAATAAGTGTCAGATGGTTATAGAAATTTTTAAAAATGACATTGGGATTTAATGACAAGTTTCATTGAAAATTGGGAGTCAATTGTATTAGAATTAGGAGACAAATGGACTAGCTATTTTTAAAAGACCAAAAGAGGACCATGAGAAAGTGACATGTGGCAAGTGACCACACCACTTATTTCCCACAAATTTTATTAAGTGAAAGACCAACCCTCATTTTTGGTCTTTCACTTGCTATTTGCTTCTCTCACTTCATAAGCTTCTCTACCACATTCATCTTCTTCATTTCTTCTTCTTCTTCTTCACATTTTGCTCCACTCATTAATGTTGCACCTTGCTTTCATCCATCATTTACTCCTATTTTTCTTTATCTTCTTCACCTTGCTACAAAAAGACCCAACCCATTCCTCCATAAGAGTTGATGGTTGGGTGATACATGGGAAAGATAGGGTTAGGTGATTTTTGAAGATCTTGAAGCTTAATCAAGTAAGTAGAACCTAAACCTTTATGGGTTGTTTAAATATAAGCATATATGATGACAGTTTGGGATGAAATGAACATGATAAAGGTGTTGAAATATGATGTTACATTGATGAGGAATTAAGTGGGTTATGCTATATTCTTGTTCATATGATGAGAAATAATTCATAAGTTGATATAGGGATGATTTTGAGATGAATTAAGGGTATAAATGATGTTTTAAAATGATCAAAAATGTTGATGAATGTATGGATACTTTGATGTTCTGTTTTTATTCATAAAATGAACAATGATTTGTAAATTTTTTGTGGATGTTTTGAATTGGAAATAGAGGTGATCTTGATGAATAAATGATGTAGAATTGATAAAATAAGCTTAAGATATGTTAGATGTAACTTGTAGGAGTTAAAGAGCTGGAAAATTTAGAAGAAGTGTGCTCTAATATGTTAGATGGAGTGCTTTTACTAAACATGCATATGTATTTTTGCCATATCTTGATATGTAGATATCCAAATCTTATGAATTTTAATTTAGAGTAAAGTACAAACATATGGATACATTTTTCATGAAGGAATCTCATTTGAAATATGTCCTTAAGAGTCTTGAAATTTGGCTTAAAGTTGAGAATTGTGTTGTGTTGAGATGTGAGAACAATCTGTAGTATTTTGATTATAACTTGCATGATACTGAACCAAAATGCATGAATTTAATGTCATTAGAAACTTAATACATAGAGGAACATTTTATTAGAAGAATGTTTTTGCTTACAAATCTCATTTTCTGGGTCATAATGGTCACACAAAACTGACCTAAAAATCTATCTTGAGAAAACTGGAAAAACTGCAGAATAAGTGGGAAAATGTTTATGTCATAATCGTGGCAGGGGATGCCACGATTTTGGGCAGTGATTTTTCATGGTAATTTTGTGATTATGCAATGATTGAACCAATTAAGGATGAGGTATATAATTATGATGTTTTTGTATTTAAATGTGACTTAAAAGGAACATAAGTGATGTTGGAAAAGTTGACTAAATATGCGATAAGTTTTTATTGATCTTGATATTATACCTTTAAGGAAAAGGATGTTTGAAGGTAATGCATCTAAATGTGAAATGTTTAGAGTGTTAAATGAGGACATA
>JANZXP010000195.1:36707735-36721649 GCA_027576715.1 Erythroxylum flavicans | reverse complement strand
AAAATAAGAAAAATATAAATAAAATAAATTTAGTAAATAAAATATTTCATAAAAATATATTATTAGTCATATAAATTCAAATTGTAAATAAGAAAATATTAAATTAAAATAAGAAATTTTAAATTTAGTAAATTAAATATTTCATAAAAAATATATTATTAGTTATATAAATTCAAAGGTTAAACGAAGAAGACAATACATTGAACTTACTTTCTATCAGTTAAGGGTATAATGAAAAATAATAGTTATCATAAGGTTATTAATGAAAAGTTGAATTTCTACCGTAGAAGCAGTTTCTTACTACAACCCTCTTTCTACTTATCGATTTATGTGATGACATTGCATTTTCCTCTAACCTCTGATTGTTCGCCAGCAAATCCAAACATGTGACTGCGTTTGAAAACTATAGTGGATAAGTACTTATCTCTACTACACCACAGATCTAAATACAGCCTTAGTCGGTATCAATAATAGTTTGAAGAAGGTTATAATAAGAACATTTTTATTTTTTTGAAATTATACTTCCATTTTATTCGCATTAAATTGATGGAGAATAAGACATAGTATTAGTCTAAAATTTTATAATTTATCTTTATATTTAAATTTATTCTTTAATATATTTATAAACTTTCCTCTCTAAAGCAGTTTTTTTACTAGTTAGGGATAAAACTGTATATTACTGGACCTCTTCATACCTCATGTATCAATAAAATTTTTATTGGATTGTTGTTTTTTCCCTCCTTAAAATGTTGTACAATTAAGAATATAGTATAAATCATCTAAATCAACATAATCCTTTGAACTAAATCATTGAAAATATTAAGTTATGGAAAGTGAAATTTGTAGTAAACAAGGCAAGAAATATATATATATATATATCAAATAAATTTATAATTCTATAGTAGTATTACAATTTTTTAATATGAATTTTAAAACTAAAATAAAGACAAAGAGGAAAGAGATTTATCTAAAAATAAGTTCCTATATCTGTAATAATTTTAAAATAGTATAAGATATTGTTGACAATTTCTTTAAATCATTACTCATATAATTATTAAAATAATTTTCATTAAAATAATGTCTTTATATAAATACAAAAATAAGGATACATACATAACGACCCTTTTTAAATCTTTACATAGCGGAGAGCTTTATCTATTTTTTTTGGGTTAAAACTTAAAAATACTTTTAAAAACATGAATTTTTATTTATTATAATATGTCAATTCAACCTTAATTAAAATAATCTTAGGCTTCCAATCCGTTCAAAATTGATCAAAAACACCCAACCACAGGACTGCTTCTGGGGTGAAACTGTCGGGCATTGATGGCGATGGGTTGCCGGCGAGCGAACTAACTTTCACTGCTGCAATCTCTTCCACGTGAGACAAATGCCTAAATTCAAACCCCCTCCTGATCAGTTCTCTGTTCACTGCCTCAAATCAAACAACAACACACACACACACTTGAGTTGAGATTGGCAAGAATCTAATTCTGCTTCTAAGACCCAAACTTATTATCCCTTTTCTTTATTATCCAAGTTTTCGTTTGGTCGACCGCAGCTGCCTACATTTACAAATTATTCTCATCATTCCTTTTTACAAATTATTCTCATCATTCCTTCTTTCTTTTTTTTCATTTTCTATTTATCTAGCCATAAATATATGATAATTTTGGCTATCATGTATTACTGAATTATTGTTGTTGTTATATTAAGATAAGCTCCAGCTAAACAGAATATTCTAAATTAATTATTTTATTAATTTACTTGTATTATACGATGCAAAGAAAAAAAAAAGAAAAGGTGGGTAACATTCACTATTTGACCCTGTAGGTTGGAAAATATGTTAACCTGTCGAAGTGTAGTTGAGATAACACTTAAAAAATAATTGCTTCGACCTCATAGAGTAGTAGCTCAAGCCGTAGCTTAGGGCCAATGTATTTATATAACTCAACAATAAAAAGGAAGAAGAATTGAAATATACACCCTGGCTGCTGCCCACTGAAAGTGACTTGCAACTCCAAAAGAAACATGGGGCTCTTTCCATTTGCTCGTCATAATGGACCATCTCTTACAATTTTTTTATGAATGTCACTTCCAAATTGAGACTTAGTCAATGGAGCTAAAACACAATGGACAATCTCATTGTTCCACATATATAATGAAGGTATGCTAAAGTTTTTATATATAAATAATTAAGATTTTGCAAAAATTTTCAAGATTGATAAGATAACTATAAAGACTTACCAGTTAGAGTGGAGAAATGAAATACATGGTCCTCAAGGTCCAATAATCGAACACTTTTGTTAAACTTTTGTTAAGGATAAGACCCACCGGAAAGATGAAATAGAACTTGCCAATGGAATCTTCAAATAGGATCCAAAAGCCGCAAAAGGTGGCATTCATTAATTGCCTATGCCCTATATCTTGAATAGATGCCAAAATCCTAACTCTCAACTGTGGAGCTTGCCTGCCCTGACAAGCTAGAGAAATCAAGAATGATAAGGTTCATCATTTCCCCCAACGCATATCTTGGTCCTAAATTATGTGCGTTATAATTGGATCCACTACCTAACATTTGCTAACCCGTACAATTATTAGCAAAACGTTTCTTACAAGGAACGTAACAAACTATTCGAATGAGAAAATTCAACAAAAATCAATTGAGTTCCTTCATTATTGGAAATATGTTTTACAAAATCGATTAGCTTTCCTATGAGATCGATGATAAGGTTGTTCATTTGTGATATAAAGTTTGAGTCGACTAACATGTGATCAATGAAAATTCTCAATCAATAAGAGAACTGATAAACCGGTGAGTTGTTCAAGAATTGGCTTTCTTAAATCAGCTTACCCTTCAATGACAACGGTATAAGAGCTATTGTTAATCAGCACAACTGCCAGAATAAGGACAAGAAAGACAGTTTATTAGTAACCTTCTTGATAATATAATAGTCACTAACAAGAATCTAAGTTTTATAAATACCACCGTCAATTTCATGTATTAAACAAAATTTGATGTTTGGTGGTCCTGTTACTCCATCTCTATATTCCATGATTATACTAATGATCTTCATCACCTCCTGTTTTTATATTCAATTTCTCTTGTGTTGGAATGACAGGCCTATAACGAACTCGTAATTACTTAATCTAATATCAACCGCCATATCACAACACGCAATAATGAAACTGTAAAACAAAAAGCTAATGAAACCAATTTCTCGTGGACTATTACATCATCGGTGACAAAATTTGTTAGATCAACTTAGTCAATATGCTAATGCTTCTTGCGGTTTTGGAAGAATATATATGATACGATCTTTATCTTCTTGAGATGGTGTATAAGGAAGGAATCCATTTGATCCATATCTTACTTTGCATTCATGATCGAGAGTTACTCCGACAAGAAAGTGAAACTCGTACCCCCAACTTTTGTTTGCTCTTACATGCATGCGCGGTAGAGGGGACCACTGATCCAATGACAAGCTTGTAGTAGGTTAGGTTGAATTTTACATCTCCATTCCATGGTTTAGGTATAGATTCTGTGTAGCAATAAATACCGTGTTGTGCAATGATCAGACATTTGATTAGACTGGTGTCTTGTACTCAATATTTCCTAAGCTACCTTCTTGTTGTGGCTAGGGATAACTAACTGCATAATTGAGAGGACATTTTCATAAACAGTCTAAGCAAGTCATTCTCAAGTGCAGTCCTCCTTTAGATTATAATTTCTCACGGGTCATTATTCGACTTAATATATCCGATCAACATCTTAAATTATAATTACATTTAATGATTCTCTAATAACAAGAAGGTCTAAGTGGTGAACTAAGTTTTTAAATTTGTTTTAGAAAAACACCTTGTCTTTGAGAGAGAAATAGTTGAGATGGACATCACTTGACACCAACCGACTATGCTTTTTTTGTTTTTGAGAACCAACCGACTATACTTGCTAAGACTACTTTAGTGTTGAGTGCTTGAATTTCTAAAAGTTGAATTGCTTGAATAAAAACTTTATATACATACATGTATATATATATATATATATATATAGATAGATAGACAATTAATTGATATGGGAAGACAAAAGAAAACATGCAGATCGTGAGGAAAAATCCTGAAGAAGAGGAGGAGTTTGGGAATGACACAAAGAGGGCGGAAACATTGAAACAAGGAAAAGATATGTCACCTTCATAACAGCCAAAAAATCTAACCTACTTTCAGGAAATCTGCACATGGTCATTTCACTTCCATTTCTTTGTCCCAGGTCCCCACTGAGTACATAGCAAGCCTATTATCCCACCACAGATACCGTATCTTAAGAACTGATGCGAGGTTTTCCGTAAACTGATCTGCAACTTGAAGTTTACAAGGAACGAACAACATCTGCCACGGAATGTTCATGTTAAGAATATTTAGGGAGCTTTTTCTATTATCCCAAATGTTGATGATACATACAAGAATAGAGTTATACGCGTATTTGCATGTGAACGTATTTGAATAGTAGAGAATCATAAGCTTATATGGGTTACTGAAAAGTGGACAGAACGTGGAGCTAAGTAAAGTGAGTGGAAAGCAAAAACCAGCAATTTGGGCATTTAGTTTGAAGTCAGAAGTCCATTTGAGAAGTGGAGAGGTCTGGTCTGCACTCCACGCGATATCTTTTTGGTAATTAGAAAACGTTGGCACGTGAAGGGCAAGAAGAGACAGGTCATAGGTACGGGGATGCTTCCTGCCTAAACCTCCATTTCAGGTTGCCATTTCACGTGGGTATTTACAAAAACGAAAGAGAAGGGTCAAAGGGACTTTTAGCTTAAGTGCACGTGTTTTTGGCTTCTCACTTTCTGGTCAACTCTTGCCTTACCTGGCATTTGGCAATGAGGCCCCCCTTTGACCGTGCCTAAAATAGTTGCTTTTTGTTTTGCTTCTGCTTTCGGTTTCGGTTTCTTTTTAACTTTGAATGGTGTTCAAATTTTGGATCTGATATAAGTTCAATGTTCTGTTCGAAGACAAGATAACCCAGCTGGGATTGGGAAATATTCGTCCCTTCTGTTGGCGTTATGATATCTTACTAAAGATTTCTATTTTTTTTGTTAATTCATAGATTTTATACAAATATAGAATTACGTACAACGAAAGATTACAAGTAACTCCCGTACATTTTTAGTTCTCACCAAAGAGGTGGAAGTTAAAGGAACAAAAGCTTTTGATATATAAAAACTCCAACAAGAACCTAAGAACTCCATCACTTCTTGCTCACAATCTGATCAAGATTCTAACACTCTATCACTTCCACAACTGCCTTAACTGACTAGACGCATTTCACCTCAGCAAAACATAAATCACAGTCCAAATTTACTATTTAACCACAACAAGGTAGAAACTCCAAACCACTCAAAGGATAACACGAACATAAGTAAGACATTATACCGTAGTTGCAGAATAAAATTTTTGATAAATATGTTTTGAAAGGTTAATATATTGAATTTTGTTGTCATTAAATAATCACGATTTAATCTTATTAGTTCTAGTGCTAAATTTCGGTAAAATCAATGTTTTAAAAATTGAATCGAAAATTAAACTAATAAGACAAAAAGTTTAACATTTAAAAAGTTCGACTGATATTAAACTTTTATAAAACTGACTAAATGTTAAATAAAATTAAATATTTTAGTCAAATAAAATTAAATAACTTTAAATATGATCGGAAGAGATTATTCTTATTTTTAAAAAAATTTTAATTTTAATTGAAAATAGATTATTAAATGAATAGTAATTGATTTAATTTGATTTATAAGAAATTATTGATTAATTAATAAATTGATCAATTTTTAATTATAAAAATTATTAAAGTAAATCAAACTAAAAACTTAGATGTTTCAAAATTTTTAAGATTGAATCGGCTAAAATTTTTAATCATTGAATAAAATAATGCTATTTTGCAAGAAAATGTTCATTTTAAAAATAAGTTTAGGAGATAAGTAATTTGAGCTGCGCCACGTTCTTCCCCCAACATGGCTCCAACGAAACGCACCAACACACAACCTTTTTTTTTCTTGTCTATGATTATTTTGTTTCTTGATCTTGACACCATAATATTGGCTCTAGAAACTTTAAAATAAAAATTTCTGTTAAATATTTATCGAAAATTTTTATTATAAATCATCATTTAATTGATTTTCCTGCAAATTATAATTTTTGTATGAACAATATCAAGTACACAACTTTCCATTATATAATAATTTGTGTTCAAAAACTGATAACTATTTGATAGAATGCACTTTTATATATGTTTTAATTATGGATGATAATGAGCTTATTCATGAGTCTAAATTCAAGTGTTCTTAGTGGGCTGATTTATGGGCCAAATCAGGTCCAGACTGATCTGAGACTCAATTTTTCTAAACAAAATGACATCGTTTTATTTAGAAAAGTTAAGTTTCGGTTAAGCTCGGGTCTGGCCAACCCAAGCGCAGATTCAATTAAAAAAAGGCATTTTACACTTTTAATTTTTAAAAAAAATTAGTGAGACCGGCACATGAGTCAGCCTATTGTCATCTCTAGTTTTAATAATATAGACTTCTTTTTACTAATTTAAAATAATAAGAATAATTTTTTAGACTACAAAGAAATATGTTACCTTTTACCCAATAATTAAATTACAAGAGATTAAGTGTTTTATTGAACATATAGGGGCTACTCATTTTTCAAAATTTGAGACATTTATGATAATAGTTAAAGTTAATTATAAAAAAATCTTGAACTATATTCAATTTTACAATATTAATTCTAACTTTAAAAAGTAGTGCTAAAATGTTCAAATTTTTATTTTTTTGCAAAACATAACCCGACATTAGGTCCCTCGTTAACGGAGTTGACATGTCTAACCATGTCAAATAACCTTTTTACAATGTTGATGGCACGTGTATAATTAGTTGTCACGTATGAAATTAATAATTAAAATTAAAATACTAAAATCCCAAATTCCTAAACCCCTAAATCACTTACATATTTGAAAAAAGTTTCCAACAATAAATTCTTTGCCCTCTCAACTCCCCCGCACACCCCACCAAGCTCCATATATTTATACAATAGTTTCAGTAGTTCCTTATGCCTCCTTGTCGTCATCCGTTAATGGAGGAAGACATCACTTTTTAACACGAATATATATCTACCTGATGTGCACACGAAAGAAACTTTCCTAAATCTCTTATCACCCTTCGACACAAAACTAATGTTTAATAACATTCACAAGAAAGCATCATTCCTTGACAAGATGAGATTACCATGAAGAACTATGTGCTTTAGAGTACAATAAGATGTTAAGGTTACATTCATTCCAATGATAGAGTACTTGTTTGGAAATTGCTAAGAAAATGACTGCTGTTAAGAATATTCACTGAAATTAGAGATAGCTATTATAATTACCAAGCTCTTGAACAACTGATTCCATTAATGGTCGTTCAATAGGAGTCTCATGAGTGCAAAACCAACAATTCTTGTCAGCTTGATAGCTTCTTACTCGAAGAATCTATCATGGATGTTAGGGTCATTATAATCTTGGAATCTATATGCCTATGCTCCAAGACAAACCAAGTTAGTCACTTCTCGTTTTACACAGAGAACCTGGAAAACAATCAGCCAAAGGCATTTACATCAAAATATGAAAATATAAATTAAATTTAGATGATTCCAAGTGTTCAAAATAAATTCTAATATTTAAAAAATGTTCAAATTGAATCCTTCATAAATGGAAAAGTGTTAAATTTTGTCATATTGATCCCAAATAAACTGAGCACATAAAAACTTAAATGAAGTTCTATCTTAAAATCAACTAGTGATAGGAGGAGTAATTTACTAGGCTTATATACATGCTCAAGGCCATATATTCTTTCCATGTGGGATAAACTCCTACTTATATTTTAATGCAACCCCCTCACGTGTGGGCTAATTTAAAGCCTAATATGTGATACAGTCTATCGTATCAAAGTGATGACAACCAACCTAAGAGCAACTTGCTCTAGTACCATATTAAATTTTATATGTTGAACTTGTATGTGTTCAGTTTATTCGAGCTCAATCTTACAAAATTTATCAAAAAGAAAAAGTAGCATGACTCCATCAATCTTTTGTCACATCATTAATAATATAATAAAAAAGTATACTTTTAATAAATTTAGAGCTCTATAGCACTACATATGCACCACGTGACTTAATAAAGCCCATCTAACTTTGAAAAATAGCTCAAAGTTAAATTAGTTTAACAAATTTTATTATTTTATTAACGTGGCCTAAGTAAAACTAATTACGTTAACATAATATAATTAACCTAATCAAAATTACAATTTAATCAAAACTTCAATTTTATTCACATACAATACTAACCCTAAAGTAATTCACCATATTTGTAAATGTTTCCCTCTTCATCATCATTTTTAGTCCTTGGTCTCTTCATAACTTCTCCCTTTTCTCGACATTTTCAATTCTCCAATTTAGGGCTCTACTTGTCTCCCTCTTCTTAGTGTCATCTCCATCTTCTCAATGTAGCTCTCCAAAAACTTCTTTACTACCTCTAGTAATTACTCGCTCCGCCTTCTCTTATCTGTTGCCTTTAGGAATTACTCACTCTTTGTTCTCAGTAAATTTTATTTGGTCTACTGATTTACTAGAAGATTATAAGTTTTTGTTGGAGACAATGAGCATGCATTTCATTTCAGTACATATGCATTACCAAAAAATGTAAACCTTTTACCTAGTCTTTCCAATTTAATGAATGGATATTTTTCTAACATACTAATTCTAAGGGAGTTCACTTTTGTTGCGTATATGATCAAGATTAATAGCTTGAAGCTTAATTGATGTACAACTTAAAATTAGAACTCTTTTATACATTGTCACTTGTTTAATTTAATTTTATGAATTGATGTTTTTAAAGCTTCTTTCCGTGGTATTTGTACTACCAATTTGCCATTCCAAATGAAGAGTTATTGAATTCTTTATTCTTTCTTAATTTAATTGATCAACTTGATTCAAATCAATACCTTTTGAAGAACATTCAAAGAATATGACATTTTTTTTGGTGGATTTAGTTTTGGAAGTGTTAAGGGGTATGTTTTAACAAGTACAAGATAAAATATTTTGTGGGAGTATTAGAAGAATAACAAATTGCTACTTTTATTTGGTTTTATATGTATACGTCCTTCTTTTTTCCAACAGAAACATTCAATAGTTGTTAAGGCTCTATAAGAAATTATTTATTTATTGGGTATCTTAATCATAAATCTCATTATTCTCATCAATAATGTGTAGGCTTAGAGATAATTGCATTTGTCAGGGTGCTAGGTTGTTTGTTATTCTCTTTTAGCTCCTTTACTCATTTAGAATTCAGGTTAGGAGAAAAACTCAATTTAGTTTTATGAATTGATGTTTCTAAGGTTGCTTTCTATAGTACTTGTACTGCCAATTTGTTATTCGAGATAAAGACCTATTGGATTCTTTATTCTGTCTAAACATGATTGATCAATTTAATTCATATTTTGTTAGTATCCATGTAATATAGAATGTTATATGTGTTGTTAGTACGATTATTACAGTAGCAACTCCTAAAGCTATAGAATCCTCATCACATACTAACACAACTTTTAAGTTAAAATGCTAAAAACATGTTATTGTTGATTAAGTGACCCGCTAATTACTTAATAGAGTGATCATAATCATGGCTTCAGAATTTATAAATGTTCCAATTATCTTGTGAGAATTTTAAAACTCTTATGTTTAATGTTTAAATAATGAAATATTTTGTTTAAGTTAGGAGATACGATTTTTTGTCAAATGGTACGTTACAAAATGTATTAAGTTACTAAAGTGAGTCATAAATTTAAAAAAGAAGTATCAACATTGAAGAAGGTGGTTGAAACAAGTACGGTTAAAACAAGTACAACTAAGAAGACTGAGGAGCAAATGAAGCTCATGAATAAGTTAAATAAGTTTGTCGGTAAAAAAGAAAAAAAAAGTTGAAGTTTACATTATTGAATATTGTAATAAGATTTATTATACTTATGGTACTTATTACTTTCATTTATTTTATGGAAAAATGACATTGAATTTTAAAATAGATTTTAAAATTGACTTATGTTTAATGTAATGATTGTGTACTTGATAATTACATTATAATGATTATGTCACGCATTCTCCATCATTTGTCATATGATCACTTGTAAATATTAATAATACTTTAAGTAGCAAATATATAAACTAAAATTCATATACATAAGGGGCAAACACATGAATATCAATAATATATTAAAGAGAAAATATGTTGATTGGAATTTACATTTAGATGTAGGCAAAAGTTATGCTAATATGAAAATGCAAATAACACGTATATTACAAAGTTATCTGCACATATGTCAATAGTGCTATAGCAATAACACATACATCAAAAATTTATGCCATTATACTACACTTAATAATTACCCTTAAAACTTTATCTTAAGAAAGCAGTCATCTTATGCTCTCTTTTCATAGCATCAAAACAAATGTATAACCTTTTGAATTAAAACCAAAAGATAACGTAGGATGAATAAAATGTATAACTAAAAAATCAAGAAGTATGAATTTTATAAGTTTCATTATATCTAGCAAAGAAATGTCTTGAATTAACAAAATATTAAATCTCTCTCAATAATCTTCAATCATTTTATTAGTATAGATATTATACTTCTGAAGAATTATATCCCTAAAATGTTTCAATAGGAACTTAACGAAAACCAATTTTGGTTTGTTAATTATGAAATAACTACAATAAGGTTTGTAAATCTATACTTTGAAATACTTTTCATTCTTGTCATATCTAATTAACATACAACTCTCAAGGGAATCCATTAATATACTCAACCATATTCCTCTTACTCTCACTCTTTTCCAATTTTGCATCGTATCATATTTGCATTACATAATCGACAAAAACGTATTTAAATTCTTTTATAGTTTTAAACCCCATACCTAATCTCCATTATTGTACCATACCTATCATTTTATGCCTAATACTTATAATTAGTCTTTGCAAATGCTACTTAGTCTTTGCAAATGCTTCACTTGGCTCTCCTCCTTTAAGATGTTCATTTCTGTGAATAAAACTATCATAATTAGTTAAATCAATCTCAATTAATTAATGGTCACCTAGAATGTCCACATAGAAATTATGTTGTATATATTAATCAACATGTTCATCCATATATTCATCGCCCTATTCATCATTATGTCCATCATCCCATTTATCAACCTATTCATCATCATGTTCATTAATGTGTTCACCATCATAGTCATCAATTTGTTCTTCTCCTCTAGTTATAGGTAATATGTCAAGAGTAAGGAAACGCACGTTTAAATTACGAGTTACAGAAAATATCAATAATCCCATGAGTTTTCATAAGGAGTTATTCTAATACATTTTTGGTTTAATTCAATAAGTCTCAATGACTCTTAGTTAAAATCGAGTACCTTGTAGTATGCTTTATCAACTTGGTGGTATCATAAATCCTTCACCATCTCATACATTTGCTAGTAATTTATATAACCAAGGTCAACATTTTCAAAGGTAGTAATGTCCTTATCAACATATTTGAACTCAACTTCTAATATAAAATTCCTACTATAGAAAAGCCTCACACCTCTATATTGACTCATTGTAAACATGTTTGTAACCAATAAAGAATATTAAATGCATCATAAGTCTTTATATCCTAATGACCAAATTAACTACTATTTAAATGTTGTAATCCAATCTATTTTATACATTTCAAATAACATTAACAAATGTCAATAGGGCTATTAAGAACATAAAACTTTATAATGACTTGTTTATGCACTATTAGACAAAAAATACAAACTGGCTTGTAATGGATCTTAATGATATCAAATCTAACCCTTTCTAAAACTATACATGATAAGTCAGTAGAAGCAATGATTTTCCAACATCCAATATCAAGTTACTTTGATTAAGTTGTTGGGAAGTTTGGATTATATATGTGCATATATGACCATAAAATAAAACTAAGAAATAACACCTAAGAATATCCTACCAATGATGAGTGTTAATGTGCTAAAAGATTAAGAGCCAGTTCAAGTCCCTTTAATTATCAACAAACATGTCCTAATGAATTATTTTAGAATAAGAAGAGTTTTGCATTTTATATTAATTGTGAATGTTTAGAGTGAAATGCTCTTTCATAGTTGTTTTGATTATCAGTCCTTTTTATATAATTTCGTTAGGTATGGATAAGTGATTACCTCTTATGGGAAGAATAGACCACCCTAAGTAGGTAGTAAACAAAGACAAACAAAAACACACAGTAGGGGCCAAACCATTTTTATGTTTAACACACTTAGACAGACAAAGATAAGGACAATGAAAAATATTACAGAACCAAACCAGTTAAGTTGGAAGCAAACAAGAGGAAAACATGGTAGCATAAAAGGGAAGGGAAAGCAGAGTAATTACCGGATAATAGAGAAGAGAAGGGAGAATTGTGTAGGGGGAGACGAGTAGATGTTAGATTAATTTAATAATCATAAAAGTATGACCCATATTATTTTATTTGATTATAATATGAAGTGGGCCTAAGATAAAAGTTATTGGGCTTGTACAGAAATTTAGAATCACTAGGGTTAATTAATAAAACCCTTCCCTCTCCCTTCAGTCAAGAAGCATTAACAAAAATCAAAGAAATATATGATCTTGCACTATTGAAAATAACGAAGAAAGGGAAGAAGGCGAGAGTGAATAAAGCTTTTGTGCAGAGAAGTATTTGCGATCAAAAAGGAATTATATATTGAGCGTGGATCAAGGCTAGTATTTCTTTCTTTTGTTTATAGCATGAATCTTAAGGTTTGAAGGTGTTGAATCAATTGTGTCATAAATGATCTTGGGTGAATTCGAGGCTTGAAATATTGCTTAGAATGTTAAAGATTAAAATTTACATGTAAATATTAATTAAAATGTTAAAGATTAAAATTTACATTTGGTATCATAGTAGATTATGACACTATGATTCACATTAGAGTTAACCCTAGGATTGATGGTAGCAATTAATATTACTTTACGATTATAAAAAAAATGTTATTGCTTCCGTTGTAATCTCTCAATGTAAGTCATCTTGTTTCTCAACTTCTATGGGCTGTCGAATCGATTAAAATTATTGATAAAGACGATCCCTTTGATAATAATAGTTGGAGATTGCGTGGGGTTCTTATCTTACATATCTATTTGTTTTGAATTGAGTTGGGTTTTTGAAATAAATATAAACTGAAAGACTCTGTACTCTAAGGACCCTAGTGGGAATCGTGTGCGTAGGGTAACTTTGTTTTTGTGGTAATAAATGAATATGCATGTTAGAGAATGTGTGGACATCGTGATTTGGTGTTGAAAAATCAAATGGTTACTTACATGCATTAATTGAGGTTTAACCAGTTAAGCTTTTTGAAAGAACAAAGTTGGAGAGAAACAAAAGTTTAAAGAAAGTTTTCACGGGACCTACCATCAAAAGCTTTGATTTTATGTTTACATTACTTGTTTACTGCAATTTGCATGAATTCTGAAAAACAAAAAGTGAAAACTCCTCACTTAAGACTCTCTCTTATAAGGAGGTCTTGAGTTCGAGTCACGCTAAAGGAGGGGAAATGAGAAATTTTCCCTGTTGATGATCCTCTAGCCCCCCTGGGCAAAGCTCTTTGATCGGATCAATTACGGACGCCTCGCTTCCAGCGGCAGTGTGGGAGTTGCAGCTACTAGGGAACTCGAGGGCTGCTGAGAACCTGATGCTGAGTAGAGCGAGCGATCAATCAGTAGTTGACCGATCAAGAGAAGTGTACAGGCTACGTAGGAACCTGAGAGATCTTGGAATTCTAGATTTA
>JANZXP010000195.1:36673293-36690894 GCA_027576715.1 Erythroxylum flavicans | reverse complement strand
ATATTTTTTAATTATTTATACAACAATTAATAGTTTATTAAATCAATAGACTTTTTAGTCATTTTATCTCTTTTCAGAAATCACAATCGCGCTTGTCAAACACTTATAAATAATATACTTTTGTTTATTAATTGAACGGTAGCAGTTATCAAAACAACAATCCCAAACACATAAGTACTTATTAAGGATAAGTACTTATTATTTCAGCAGGTTATCAACTGCTACCGTTCCCCCAAACCAAGCTTAAATAATTAGCTATTTACTTTAATAACTTTTTTTTTTAAAAACGATCAATTTATTAATTAATCGGTCAATTTTTATGAATTAATAAATTCTTATAAATCGAAATAAATCAATTACTTTTATTTTACAATATCTTTTTTAATTAAACTTTAAATTTTTTGATGAATAAAGACAATTTCTTTTAATCATAAATCAAATTCTTTAATTTTATTTAATTTTTAGCTAATTTTATGATGATCTAATATCTATTGAACCTTTTAAACCTTAAATCTTTTGTTTTATCAATTTAACACTCTTTTTCTCTCGCTATGAGTCATTTAAAAACAACATTTCTATTAATTAGGAGTAAAATTACGTACTAGTAAATCTCTCCAGACCAAACGTATTAGCAAAATTTTTATTAAATGTTGTTGTCATTATTATTGTTATTGTCATTGTCGACCTTTTGTTTCAATTTTTAAAACATTATTTGAATTTTCTAAAAATTTTGAGACCAAATTGTGATTTGTTAAAATTCGTAACATCTCTTCCCACAATGGTTTACATATCAGCTCTTTCAGAAGCCTCGAACTACTTTAAATCTCCAATAATACAGGAATTGGTCCCGAATCCATTCATGATTTATAAGAACATATCCTAACGAGTGAATAACATAGACCTCACATCAAAACAATAATCTATTTAGGATTCCAATTGTATTTGCACAGCGCAAACTCGCCTCAACACTTCAGGTAAGACCATTCCTTCATACAGGATTAATCACAGGGTTTATTCCGAATCTGAGTCATAGTTTTCGCTTTGTCTCACACTCCTCTTGGTGTTGCTAGATTTTGATGAATTCAGGGACGACTCTCCCTCAAAGAAGATGACTTGAGCCTTAGCCAACCTCTCTTCCAATTCCTCAGTGCTGAACTCATCTGTCCCACCAAGCTGATCGAAACCCACCTAATAAAAGCATCAAAGTTGCACATTTAGCATCGAAACTAATTAGAAAGGACATCCAAAATACATTCGAGAACACATAAGCATCCATAAAATATACCACATAATCATCCACTTTAGCATTCTTTATGAGTGCGAGGGTAGGAAGCACAACAATCTTGAGTCTCTCAGCCAAAAATGGACTCTTCTCTGCATGAACTTTTACAAAACGCGTTTCTATGTGCTGCTGTGCCAATATACTCAAATGCTTGTCCATCACCTGGAAATTAACTGTAAACATGGGTTGCTTCTCCTCACTATGCAGTTGAAATTTTAAGCTAAGAACTGAGAATACCAATCTTAAACAACAACATAACCAGAAGCAAGCAAACTTTGCATAATAAAATTCCCAAACTGAGCATTTCTTCAAAGACGCAAGCACAAATAAATCAATTCTAACAACTATATATATGATCATGAGATCAACTTATAACAAGCTTTGCTGCATCAAATGCCACAAGTGTGTCGTAACCTCTTGTGATTACATTACATCTTAGGGAATGACAACTTATCATGAAACTAGTTCACACGGTACATAAACAGTCAAAGCTTAACGATTTATTCTCAACAAAGGACCACTCCCAATTGTATTCCTGATCAGAAAAAGAAAATTGTGAACTTCAAAAGTAGCTTTAACGCTGCTCAATACAATTCATTCTTAGTTCTATGGCCTAAAAGGAAATCGCAACTCAAACACTTCAAATCTAGTAAAAAGCAAGTACTAAAGGATCATGCTTAGCATGAAGGTGCCAAATATATGCTTCATTTGTGTAGTTATTAGATAACAATGATGTTGAGGTACCTTGCAGGGCCAATTCTCGCGATAAAAATGGCAAACAACGCGATCGCTAGCTTTGACGACGGAGAAGAAATCCTTCTCGGAGGGGATCTCGGTGTACTCGCCGTGTCCGAGAGAGATCCATCGGCTACGCTTCTCCGCCATCTTCTTCATCTGTAGCAACCGCTTCTCTCTCAGAGCCTCCAGATCGTCGATGTCGAGCCGATCCAGCGCTGCGATCTCATCGTCCAGCGTGTCCTCCACCGCCTTCGCGACAGTGAGTACTTGCTTCTCTATAACCTACCCCCAAAAAGCTAAAACATATAAGAAACGCAAATGTCTGTACAATTTATACATATATACAGAGATTGGTACGCACCTCTTGAACTTTAGGGTTCTCCATTGTTGGATTGGAGAAGCAGTTCAAGAAAACGGAGACGAAGATTTGAACTTTTGATCTATTCAAATTAGATGAGGAAATGCGAAGTGCATGCGACACCGTTCTAGGTCAAAGCTGTTTCACTTACCATCTCGACACATAAATTGTATGTATATAGACGGGCTTTTATTAACTGGACCATATTTGATGGCCTGTGGGTTATAGCTACCCATAATTATTTAACAAACCCACCGGTGGCTAGAGACAAGATCCTCTGTCTAATTTTTATGGTGTCCTATTCTGTCTCATAAATTTCAGCTATTTATTTATATGAGTCTTACATTTATTAATGTGAGACTCTCACAGGACCCACATAAATAAATGGTTGAGATTCAGGGGATAAAATAAGACATCATAAAATTAGGCAGAGAATCTTGTCTCCAGTAGCCATGGGCAAGCATGCTGCAAATTAAGGTTATATTACTAATATACTTCTAAGAATGGCGAGCCGACCATGGGCTGACCGGCCTATAGTTAGGGCCGACCTTGCCGAACTTCATAGATTTTTTAAAAATTTAACAAAACGATGTTGTTTTGTGCTTTTCTGTCGAGTTGTGAGCTGGGTTATATTTGTCATTCTTATATACTTTTAATTTTTATAAAGTATTAATAACTTTTTATAGTTTTAGTTTTATAATATTTGTTATTACTTTCAATTTTTATTTTAAAATTTATAGTTAAACCGATTGAAAAACATGTGTTATAAAATTAAAATTATAAAATAATTATTGATAATTTTTAAAAGTTAAAGAGTACATTAATTACAAATTATAAACTCTAGCCATGCATAATCAATTAATAACAAATTCAAGTATTTAAAATATAATTTCTGAGTCTGTGAACAATTATAGTTTCTTATTTTGATTTAAATTATAAACTTATTAAATAATTTATTCAGATGATTTATTCAATATGCATATAATTTTTCACATAAAAAATATTATATTAACTTGAAATTTTAAATTATTATAATTTACTCAAAATGCTTTTATTTATTGAATTAATAGTTTTATGTTATTATTATTAATATAGATTAAAATATCTTTATACGTTAATGATTGCCCTTTATAATACTTAGGAGTATATTGCCACCAATGAATATTTTAGTCCATAAATTCCCATAATAAATTGTTGGCAATCTATGTTTTTCTTTGAAAAATAGAAAAAAGAAAGGTAGAAGGTTGTGCGTATGTCTATTATGAGAGTACTATGTGCATTGACTCTATTTCTGCCTAGTGGTTGCCTGTCTCACAAGTTGGGATGCATTGGTACCAACAGCTTATAATGAATGCTGACATCTGTTATTTAATTTCTCACTTACCTTCTGCGATGCTTCATAACCACATTGATCCTTTATTTAAATTGAGACTCCATCACAAAGTGTTTTAACAATAGCAATCGGTAAATCTTAAGTGACATTAGATGTTATAAAAGATGATATAACAGAACTAGGTCTAGGCTCACTCCATGCACTCTTGATACATAGCATGCTTATGATTTTATGAGAAACACACATTGCTCCGCTAGCTAGCTCAGCTGGGTGGGTTCATCACTTTAAGGGCACTTGGGCTTGCCCTTATTGGTCCTCCTGTCCCTGTAACAAGGGCATTCATGCTTATTCCCGTAAGTTCCTGAAGGAACACACTTGCACTGTTCACAGCATATTCCACAGTACTTCAAGCACCGATCTTTCACTCCTGCTTTTGCACACCTGGCCTTGCACTTCGTGGCGCAGAACACTTCATAACCAAAAACCAACAAATGTCACAAACTGGTATCTTTTATTCTATAATTATAATGTAATTATTGTTAACATTTTTATACACTAGGAAATTAAGATAGGGAGCTATACCAAGTACGTCTGCTTGTGCATGCTTTTGATCTTTACCTATTTGACATACTAACTTACTTACTTTTCCAACTTACAGAATGTTTCGTTTATGCAAAGTTATACATTAGTTCTGTGGACGAAGAAATGGAAGGCACAAGAAGAAGAACATAAGAAACAGTGATTATTGTCTTCCCCATGGCTAATCAACGTTGCAGTGAGTTAA
The DNA here is from genome assembly GCA_027576715.1 of Erythroxylum flavicans. Taxonomy (NCBI): domain Eukaryota; kingdom Viridiplantae; phylum Streptophyta; class Magnoliopsida; order Malpighiales; family Erythroxylaceae; genus Erythroxylum; species Erythroxylum flavicans. Next base: position 36,686,399 of record JANZXP010000195.1, on the reverse strand, counting down.
ATATCAGAATTCAGAAGTTGTTCTTACGTGGCTTAGCCATGGCAGGTTCCAAGAAAGATGAGCTTAGGAGGAGAATACACAGTAGCAAAGTAGCAAAAAGAAGCTTCATCTTTCCTGCTTTTTCTTTTCTCTTCTTTTGAGAGCTGCAAAAATAGCTTGTAAGAATAATACTCTTTTGAGGAGAGTGAGCGAGGTTTGGATCAGTGTTGGTAATGGAATGAGGAGAAGTAAGAGGTTAAGTGGGAATTTATAATAGCAGCAGCAAGTAAAACTGACGCTTTGTGACCCAAGTGAGGTGGCAGCTGAGGTAGAGTATCAATGATATAATAAATTGGCTGCAGAGAGCACAGCTGTAGCTTTTCTTGGCACTTTATGAGCAGTTGGTGGTGGACTAGGTCCTGTGTCCACGCGGTTTCTTATGAGGATGAGCTGTCAAGAAGCTTTTCTAGTACGTTCTTCTGTCGAGTTGTGGTTCCATGTTGCAGGTAACCATGCCTGCATGTTCCTTTCAGAAAACCTTAAAATCAGTTTAGGACCAGGAACAGGAAGTCGAGATATTAGGTTCTAAACCTGGTTTTCTGAGTCTACTAGAACCAAAATTATCAGCAGTGAATGTGTCTCACACAACTTCTTGTTACAGAAATGGTGTTTTGAATGTTACAATATACAGTCTGTTGATTTTAGATCATAAGAGCTTTTGGTTTGTTTAGGTTACTCCTCGTATGTAGTATGTACCCTCCCTAGTCCTTCTTCCCCCCTTCCAAAAGCTACCATGTGATCAAAGCTTTACCAGTTATTCACATGTATTAGTACAGTACATTTTTTACTCCAAAAGGGTTTTCAAAACTTATATAAATTTAATGATTTAAGTATCTGCTTGCATATACTAAGATGCTTGGTTGAGATCCTGCAGTCGATTAACGTAACGGAATGAAAGGTATCCAGTGAGTTGACTAAATTTTAAAAACAATGTTGTACTAACTAAGAACAATCAACTATATTTATCATATTTTTAAATTTATGCGTTATAGTAAGAACAATTTCTTATCTTTTGATCTTGGAATCCATATATATCAATTCTCAAGTTGTTACTTACCCGAGTTGTATTTCTTGTTTAGCTTTTCCCTCGGTCCCGTACAACTTGGGTCACCTCTAAGTAGCAAATGGAACATAATTTATGAGGCTATTCACAGTTGATTATTTTTTATTTTCTCATTTAGTCCGATGAACATTAGCTGTGATATTCTCTTGGTCGTATGGTGGATGTATTATAGTACAAAATGGGTAGTCTATCATTTCCAAGAGCTTTGATTTTGTGCCATATCTATCCTTTTAGGACATGAGCCCCTTCACACATTTCTGTACATCAACCTCCCATACTTCTGGACAGGCAAGAATGTCGACTGTAGGATTGCTCATTGGCATTGTCACATGATTGAAGCAAATTCACCTGCAAAATGAAAGAAACTTTATTACCATATCCAAGGAATTCTATGCTGACATTTTTTTTTCGATAAATATTCTATGCTAACATTTCTAGGGAAAGAATCATAGAAACAGATAGAGGAAATCAAGAACAGATGTACCTTAACTATTTCGGACTTTGAGCTGGGACGCATATAAGCTGCCAATATGCTCAAGTTGAAATCCTAGTCGCACCGAAAGAAAATAAATAATAGAGGTTTTAATTTTCTGTAATTACCGAATTCTCATAAACCAATGTAACCAATAGAAGGTACTCCTTGAATGGAATGGACTTTCATTGATAACCAAATCTTCCTCAAAACACAACGAATGATTTAGTTTCTAGAATGTGCTTCTAAATATTGTTAGAGACAAAATAACAAAACACACAAGATAGAGTGTACAGTGGACTCAGCTATGAACGTCTTGCAACAAGCTGATGTTTATGAGTGAGGGGAATATTAGTACCACTTGGAAAAATACGCACAACGTAAAGTTTTCATTAACACACTTTCCAAAACCTTAATATTACAATAAGCAAATCAAGAATCAGTGGCAACATAAAACTCACCCTGAAAGGATCACCTCTCAAAGACTGAACGTACATGGAAGTCCCCAGTCCTCGTCCCTGCACAGAAATGGAATGCTAATTGAGGATAGAACATAAGATGTTCAGGATTTGATGAAAAGTTCTTAGTAAACCCGGAATTTGAATGCATATGCAAGAGGAGGGTTTTATACTCCAACACATAACAACCAGTCCTTAAAAACGCAAAGAGATCGTCTCTTCACACTATTCCCCATTCTCTGCAACTTTGAGTGTTTTTTAATGTTCCCAAAACTAAAATTTCCCTATGCAGTTCATGTCCATTCTTCTTAGATCTTACTCTCTGTTTTCTCTGCACTCTCTCTTTTCTTGAACCAAGCAATTAGTAAATGATAAGCATCACCCAAGCCCAAAATTAAGCATACCAGTCCAACTTTGGTTTTTCCTTTTACAACTTCAAAATGCATTCTTCAAATCAACTGTCAAATCCTTCTTCCAGTGTCCCAAAATATGTGTATGGGCAGAGAGAGACAAAAAAAGAACATAGTTGACGGCATGAGTAATCTTAGTTGCAAGTTACTTTCAAGGTCTTCAACCCAGAAAGAAAAGAGAGAAATTCAAGTAGACTAATTGCTGAATTTTCATATTCGAATTGAATCACTTTGGGATTCCTTTATAATCCTCATAGGTCTCATTTTGTATGCAGCACATGTGTCTATATGTAGGCATATGCATCATGTAAATTATGGACTGTGACAACATTAATACGAAGTTCCACTCAATCATTAAAATCCTAAAAGGTTCATCAAAAATAAACAAAATGGTACAGAAATGTCAAGTTGAATAAGGAAATACTTCAACAAGTTGAGTAAGGACCAAATAGTGTTAATGATTCATGTAGAGGCGCTTGTAAGGATATCCCCATACTGCACTTTGATGTTTATCTAGCCACATCTGAACAAAGGGACTCCCATTACATTTTTCAATAGTTTTGCTCACTTTTGCAAAGATATGAATGGATTTCCCAAATCAAAATACTAACTTTGAGGCAACATTATTTCTCTAAGGATTTCTCACAAAATATTAAACATGGATATAATTTACCTCCAAACATATGTCTCTAAGTCGCCTTCCAGTTCGAGCACAACATACACGAACTACGTGTTCATCACAGCTCCCGGTTATAATATAATCTCTCCCATTCAGGTAATAAGATCGAGTGTAATTTTGTGGACTTCCTATGGGTGCTATCTCAAAACTCAAGTGAAGTCTTCCATCAACAGTCAGAAGTTGTCGGACCTAACAAAGTCAATTTTAATATCAAAAGTTCGTAACTTTTTTCTAAAGAGCAACAAAAAGAAAATAAGAAACCAGTGATACGGTTGACAAAAAGAGAAAGTTCCTTAAGAAGACTTGCAATAGTTCAAGATTTGCACCAAAAGCACACAAGACATGCAGAAATCCATCATCAAACAATCTCTGCAGTTAAATTTGTTTACATCAAAAAGGACACAGAATCAACAACAGATCCCTAATCTAATATAGCATAACTGAATCTGTTGCCATCTAACCAGGAAGCAGGGCTATCAATGATCAAGTTCCACAGCTAAATTGCTATCCTTTTGTATCCATCAGGAATTTTAAGGTTAATATGAATTCCGGACAACAAAATCTGGTAGAGATCTAACTAATATTCGGAGATCTACTGGACAAATGTGCATATACAAGCTTAATCATGCAGTAGATGAACTATATGGTACCTCATTGTCAACGGCGGACGCAAGAAGATATTGATCATCTGGAGAAAAGCAAACCATCACATTTCCCCTAGAACTTGAACTAGTGTGGCAAGGCCTTATAGGCTTCTGTCTCAAGTCCCATAGTTTGACATCATGATCAAATGAAGAAGTAGCAAAAATTGACGGCATGTGGTTAGAGAATTTAACGACATTGATATGCCCTCTGTGCATATCATTGAACACTTGTATGCGCCTCCCATGGTTGAGGTCATACAAAGCAACATCCTTTGAGTATCCACTTGCAAGAAACAGTTCGTCTGTTGAGTTAACATGAACAGATGTCAACTGGTCAAAGTCATCAAAGGTGACAGACCCACTACCAGGATTCATGCCTCTAACTATTGTGGGCATATTCTCAATGTCATATAATCTGAGTGAACCATTATCTGAGCCTGCTATTAGCTGTGAATCCACAGGGAAAATGGACATGATAAGCACATGTGAATGCTCAAAAGGAACTTGAAAATAAAATATGAACTGTATTATGCGGAGTAAAAATAGGCTCCAAACACTTGCAAGTATCTAGGTTACAAGCAACCATATTACTGCTGACAGAAATTTTTCTCCTTAAGGAAAGAAACCCTTTGTAATCACCCATACCACATGTTTTTGCTGTTGCAGAATTTAAACATGCACAGAGACAAAGATATACAATTTTATAAGCATAAACATCTTGGCTACAAACTATTCATCTACCAATAGTAATCATCACCAAACAAAGAAATTCCCAGTAGCACACATGATCACGTTTATGTATGAGTGTAATTAATCAGTGAATTCCACATAAATGAAATTTAGTTATCCCTGAAACTTGGTAGAATCCCTAATGCCTTTTTAACAGAAGCAGCAGCCAGTATGAATTATGATAACTCAAATCTTGCAGAATTTATCTTTAGTTGTATGAGACTTCAATTTCATTAAAACTAATGTCTAAAATAATGCATGCATATACTTTAATTAATTGCAATATAATTGCTGCTGAATATGTAAACTAATTTCCATATGCCTCGCATTTACAACAGCATGTACAAGCATAACTGGCAAATATATGCATGCTTATAGAGTAAAATAATTTGTCTTCCACACATCCATGAAGTAATAGTACCTTGGAGGGATACTTCTTGAGCCAGCAGAGGCCCAATACACTGTTCATTGCTCCGAGAGAAGGAATATGACCAACTATTTTCTCATTCTCATGGTTTACAACAACCACGTCACCATCTAAAGTCCCAAATACCATGAGGCTGGAGATAGTTGGGTGGTATTCAAACTGCCTGGGACGAAAGCTACTATTTGCATTCCCTAGATCATTCCCTGATATAGAAAGTGGATGCAAGAAAGGCCAAGCAGAAGATCCTACTTTGGCAGCACAAAGTGAGCGAGTATAGGAATATTGTGAGTTTCCATAAGAATGTACATGCTTTTGGCTTTTGGTTCTTTGACTTGCTTTCAATTCACGTTTATGAAAGATGTTCATTATGCTTTCTTTATGTTTCCGATTATAAGGTAAGTACTCAAAGGACTTTGAGAATGTTACAGCAGCACTTTCCCTTTCAGCTTTTCTAATGGGCAGGTTATCCAAAACTTTTAGATGGGGCAATGATGCAATTGTGTACTCTCTGTAATGTTTTTCATAGCATATTGGTGAAGCATGACAAGGAACATATGTTGAAGCAAAATCTGTAATATCACCCATAAAAGAACCTGCTGAAGACTCTCCCAATGAGCTCTGCAAAAGCAAAAGCTGAGAATTAAATGATTTTAAAGATAGAATTTGATTTTGTAAAATAAGCATTATCTTGAATGCAAATAAGTGTTAACAGTAGGAATTGAAAAGGAAGGTATATCGAATACCATAAAACCTAAACAAAATTGCTTAACACTAAAATACCTTCCCAATTGAAAATGTGAAATAAGCAAAGGAAAGAAAACAAACTTTCAAATACAAGAGGCCATGTCAAGAATAAAGACTAAAATGCAAAATAAAGAAGAGATCCAGTAATAGCCTAAACACAACCTTGTAACAAATAATCCTCGAACTCCATAAATTTCCTAATATGCATGTCAGTTCCTTTATTTGTCTTATATGGATCAACATGTTTATTCTGATCCCATTGTTGAAATTTTGAAGTACCTAAACAAAACGTGCAAGTATTACCTCATTATGTAGATGCAGTTGTCCATTTGATATACTGTATGCACTCGATGTTGGCTCTCTGAAATCAAATTCTTCCATATGATGTGAAAAATCCAAGTCACTATCATCTGACAAATCCTCACTCATGCTTTGTACTTCCTGATTTATATTGACATTACTGTAAGAATACATATTTTCAACTAACTCTTCAGCCCCTAAATTAGCATTTCCATGTGCAACCATGCCAAAAGATTGTTCTTCAATTTCAGTTAAATTGTTTGGCTGACCAAATTCAGTTTCATCATCCGACTTTTCAGTTGATGATGCTGAATAGAATACCAACTTTTGGAAACTGAGTTCCACTAAAGATGAAAGCTTAGAAAGTGCAGCAACAGTCGTCCAGAGATTTGCAATTTTTGTCTCACACATTGACAGGGAAGTTAGATTGGGCATGCAAGTAAAACAATCCTCCCGAAAACTAGTCAGCGATATACTGAAATCAAGATTCAGAATGCGTATTCTCCTGAATTCACCGACCATGTTGAGTTGCCGGATATGTGAAGACCTCAAGTTCAAAACTTGGCACGTGGAGCCTTTTTGGGAAAGTTCCCTGAGAGTGAAACCCATTTAAGAAGATTAAACAATATATGTGAAGTGAGATGCCCATGTATGTTAGTCAAAAAACATTAGATTCTTTTTGTCAGGAAGAGAGGGCTATGGCACACTGCACTCATGTTAGTAACATTGACCGGTCATGTCACCCTAAGTTCATATTTGGGCATGGAGGAGCTCATGCTGTAACACGATTTTTGGAGTATTAAGGACTTTCAGTTTCTTTTAGTTTTTTCCATCCAAACTCTTTTAAGAAAATAGAAAATTGATATTTTCCACGGCACCATGAGGCTCCCACCAAGTAAAAGGAAGCACCCTTTCACTAGAGAAAGAGTTGATATTATATACTGTCCATCCTTCCTAACTGAGAAAGAGGCTCTTAACAATTAATATAACCCCCTTCTCAAGATTGAGTAGAATTTTAGAACTTTCCAAACCATCACAGAAAACAAAAAGGGAATTACTGCCACATGGCTATTCCCAAGATAGAGAATCTTAGCCATTAAACACTAATTGATGGAACAGAAAAAGTGATTCAAAACAGATTCATAGTCAAGCACGTCAAGTACATTAAACAGAATATCAGTATTCAAGGAGAATTCGCATGAACCTAACTTGCATGCCAATTTATAAATGACCTGCATACCCCTCATGATGATATCATATTCTATTATCATTCCAATAGTGGAGGAAATGATGCAACTGTGTAATTGATGAAACTAAAAAGGTAAAGATAACTTGCTTGATAGAAGATATGAGCACAACTGCCCACCTTAAGAAGTCTTTTCCAAATGGTGAATCTCGAAGAACAGCTACTCGAAGCTTTTGATTAACAGCATGCATCAAAGATAAAACATGTTCTCCCCTGAGCATGCAGGATGATCCATTACGTATGTCAACTGCTTGAACCTCCGAAGTCTCAATTGCTATACATAGATCAAAAAGAGGAGGGAAATCGGTATCTTTGAAGTCATCCAGAAAGATATCTAGGCTACACATCTGGTTGCAGGACTTCTGAACTTGTGCCTGAATGTCAAGCAAAAAATGACTTCTCGTAAGAATTAAAAAGTAGCAAATCACGTCATTATTTGATAAATTGATCATCAGAACTCTTCTGAGGAAAGCATTTATACTAACACGAACCTGGAAAAACCCAGACAAAATTGCACCATTAGGAAGGACCCCATGTATCTTGCAGGACTCACAATACCTAAGAGAATAACCGAACAATAAAATACTAATTGGAGTCAAACCTCGAAAATTGAATCCCCAAACATTTAAAGTAGAAACGATTATAAATTACAATAACCACGCACTTCCAGCAGTATGAATCACGGCCTCAAATTCTTACAGCAGAAATCAACCACAGAAAAGTAAAATTGTGATGAACAGTTATATATACTTCATATTAGAAACTAATAATAATTGAATTCCACTTTCAATTCATGCACTCAGCCACCATAAAAGATCAAAATTCAAAAGCTTGTAAACCGAAATTCAAAATCTACAACTCAACAAAGAGCAAAAGTATTCACGACTAATGCCCAGTTGATTTCTTAACAAAGAAAAGAACTTCAGAAAGGAAACTTCAATTCCAACCAGCAGACTTACATCTGCTCCAAGGTAGTAACGTCAAACAATGGAGAATCAACGGACGCCATGGCGAGGTAGACTATGGGACTATGATTCCGAAAAGAAGACGGTGAGAATCACCGGCGAGCGGAGCCAACTACAAGGTTTTATTTTACCAGAGCCCATGAACTATGAGCTCGGAAAGTTGAAGTTAGCCTTCAAATGATTCTGACAGTTACGAGCCCATAGTTATCAGGCTCATATCATATCAGTATCTGCCAAACAAACAAGTCCACTAACCAAAACTTCCTCTATGTTTTTTATAAATATAAATGAAGGCATTATAATATTTATTACTTTTAGTAAACTTTATTATTTTTAGAAACTATTTTAAATATTTTTATTTATTTTATATACTTTTGTTTGCAAATTTTGTAGTAATAAACTTATCACTTGTCGTAGATTTTTAAAATTAAAATTTTAATAAACAATTTTTAAAATATACTTAAATGATAACTATAGATTAAAATTATCCTATTTCAACTGTATTAATAAAATATTAAACAAAATTTAATAATATTATTAATTAATTATTATTTATATTACTATTAATTTATTGATAATAATTAAAAAATTCAACCAATTCAGTCAGTTAATCCGAAAAAATTTTGAATCATCTAACTTTTAGATTTAATTTATTTTAATAATTCTTTTTTTAAAACCGATCAATTTATTAGTTAATCGATAAATTTTTGTAAATAAATAAGTTTTTATAAACTAAAATAAATCAATTAATGTTTATTTGACATTATCTTTTTTTAATTAAACTTTAAATTCTTCAATAAAAAAGGACAATCTCTTCTAATCATATTTCAAATTCTTTAATTTATTTAATCTTTAGTCGATTTTATAATGATATAATACCGATTGAACCTTTTAAATCTTAAATTTCTTGTCTTATCGGTTTAACTTCTAGTTTGGTTTTTAAAACATTGCTTATCACATTTAATTAATATTATTAATATTGTAAACTAAAACTTATAGGATTTAAAATTTTAAATAATAATTTTGAAAAAAATTCATAATGTGTTTATAGAGATTATTATTATTATTATTATTATTATTATTATTATTATTATTATTATTATTAGGGTACATAATTGCAGATGGAGCATAAAGTTGATGAAACGTCACAAGTTTGGAGTTGAGATTTCCTTCTCGAAAAGGTCCCAATCAAACGAATTATTCTCACAAGGTTGATGTTGATTAAACATAAGAATCCAATCAGGTCACTTGGACATGAACTAATTGGCAATGCCCACACAAAGATAGGGATACATTAGATGTTTTTTATTAAAGTCATGAACTAATTGGCAATGCCCACACAAAGATAGGGATACATGAGATGTATTTTATTAAGGTTATGTTTGGTTTCCATCATTCGAAACGAGGGTTTATAATAAAATAGAATAGAATCAGATAGAAGATAAGGTTTTATATTACATCATATTTTATTATAAACACTAAAAATAAAAAACCTCTGATTTGAGGAGTTTATGATAAAATGCAAAATGATAAATAAATTTACACCAATTATATTATAAACTCTTCTTTCAAACAACATTTCACTATATTATATTATGAATCTTTTTATCCTTCCCAAACAACAATTTTCTAATATTACATTTATTTATATTTCATTCTATTAAAAATCTTACGTTCAACCTAACATAGCTTAAATGCAAAAAAATTAAGAGACCCACATTACAATTTGACATAAGAGTCTCACCCCAAACCAAGAGGATACCAAGGCAATGCTAAAGTTTTGTAATGTTTAACTATATTATAAATAAAATAAAAACATATATTTCTTATAATTTCATTTAAGTTAAAACAAAAATCAATTGTACAAACTTTAATATATATACATAACAATTAGTCATATAATAATTTTAATAAAAATAATTGGAAATACGTTTAAGAAATATCGAATGAAACATAGAGAAAGTTGGTTTCCCGTTTGATTTTATTTTTATATTTGTTTTCTAAATTTTAAATTTAGTCTCTTATTTTTAATTTGTGATTTTTTCAAATAAATGCTAAATTATGTTTAGTTATTAATATTAATACATAGTTATATTATTATTAATAAATAATTTACTATTATATAAAATTTAGAGAGAAATTATTCTATAAATTAGTTAAGGGAATAAATTTATTCTAATATCTTATACAATATTTATTAATAAATATTAATTATTTTATTAAAATAAATAATTAAATATTTATTTATAAATTGATATTTATTTTTTAATACATATTTAATCATTAAATCCTATATTATTTGAAATTTATGTATTCTCATATATCATTATTGATGAAACAGATAATGACAAAAATAAAAAATAAAAATATTTTATGATTTTTATAAATTATAAAATTAAAATTAAAAAATAAAAATAAAAAATAAAAAATCAAATAAAAAACAAAAAATAAAAGATCACAAATTAAAACAAACAGAACCAATATAAGATGCATCTTTCACTGAAGACTTCTAGTTTAAGCACCTGGTTGGATAGGCTTTTGGGAAGTCAATGAGCTCTTTTCTCTACTACAAAAGTCTTTTTTTAAAAAAATGAGTGTTTAGTTGTAGAATAAAAAAGTACTTCTTTAATAGATATGGCTTATTTAACAGCCAAAATAAAGCTTTTTAAGAAGCCTAAATTTGGGGCTTCTTAAAAAAGCCTCTCAAATGACTTTTTCAAGTAGATTTTTCAGATTAATTAATGAGCCTATTCTTAAGTTACTTTTGCACTTATTATTTACACATAATTCTCAAAATACCCACAAATCACCCATATGCTCCTTCATGTGTATAATCATCCAGAAAATCTCTATCTTGCAAAGTTCTCATAACCGACGCCTCTATAGTCGTGATCTACCACCAACGTCTCTCACAAATCGATACGACAAGCCACTGCCAACAGCCATTGAGTTGTCTACCAACAAGTCTCCTTTTATTTTCCTTTTTTATTTTTCTTTTTCTCTTTATTAATAGCTTTTCATATCTCTAAAATTGATTTTCTTTTTTTTGGGTCAGAGCATTGATCGAAGCTCTCTAGCTTTCTTTCCTCTAAATAATTTCAAGAGTCACATATTGAGGTTTTTTTTTCATTCTTTTGCATAATTATTTTGGCCATATTGTATAAGCATTAAGCATGAATCTAGGTATTTTTGTTTAATTTTGTGCTTTCATTTTTGTTCTCTTCGATTGATTTTATTTGTAGGTTTTTATATAATCATTGATTTGTTTTCAGTTTTTTATTCAATTTTCATTCTTTTTTCTCGTTATGTATTTGATTTTTGTATCCCAGGAGCTAGTTTTGATTTTGTGATATGATTCTTTATCCATTCAAAATATACATATCGTTTCATAAAATTTTAAAAATAAAAAATCTTTTAAAGAGAAAGAAACATATTAGCATTAGATCCACTGGTTATTGCCTCAAGTGCTCCATTAAAAAAATTTGACAAAGTTAAGAAGAAATAATGTGATAAAAATTTGATTATTTTATATTTGTTGGATTAATTGTTATCTACATGGTGTTTTGTTTCATTGTCAAATTTTAATCCTCAAAAGCTATTTGTCCATATGTCATGCTTATTATGCTTTTGTTTATATCATTCTTGTTATGCTTTTATATTTCCTTATACTTGCTAAATTTATTGTTATATGCAGAAGGGTTTTTGTTTTCTGGATCATGTGTTTTGATAGTTGTTAGTATTTTTTTAATGATGTGAAAACATATCTTGTTATTGCAATAAAATGGTGAATCAATTTCCTTTTGTTACTTTGATACTTTTTTATTAGAATATCTCAAATCCAAGTCAAGAAATTCAAGGAGGGGATAAATTGAAAAAAAGGGTTAAAGCGGAGTGGAATGATAGAACTCTAGAAACTGTAATTAAAATTTTTGTGGAAGAGACATTAGCTGGAAATCAACCAAATGGCCACTTTAACAAGATTGGATAGAAAAATATGGTTTCAAAGTTTGCTCATGAAACTAAGAAGAATTATGAATACAAACAATTTAAGAATAAATGGAATGGATTAAAAAAGGATTTGCAGCTTTGGTAGGTAAGAAAACTGGACTAGGATGGGATCCTATTAATCAAACTATTGATGCAAGTGATGAATGGTAGGAAAAGAAATTGAAGGTAAGCATTTAAGCTTTAGATTTATAATTTTATAATGTTACTTGATTGTTTAATAACTTAAACAATATTATTGTAGGAAAATCCCGAGGCTGCCAAATTCTGAACTAAATGTACGAAACATATTGAACAGCTGAACATTTTATTTAAAGATGTTGCAGCTATAGGGGAAAGAGCTTGGGCACCTTCTTCAGGTTTTATACCAAATGATGCTTATGTGCCGTTTAGAGAAAGCCTAGTTGATACACCTTTTGAAAGACTTTATTGTCAATAAAGAATTTGAAAATATTAACAACGAGATTGGTTCATCAACTCCAACTCTAGGAACTTCTACATAAGGAAAGGGGAAAAAAAAGAAACATGATACTAAAACAGGGGCAACAGAAAGGTTATGTAAACATTTAGACCGTGTATGTGATATAGTAGAGAGTAGAACTTCAGTAAGCTCTATTAAAAGAGATGAACCTAGTTGTAGCATTTCTGAGGTGATGGACATCTTATGAAGTATGAATGAAATAGAAAAGGGAGGTGAACTGTTTATGTTAGCTGCCAAATTATTTTTGAAGAAAGAAAACAGAGAGATGTTTGTTGCGCAAATGGCTTAAGCAAATGAAATGATTGTGATTTTTTTAATGAATTAGACATGTATTTGGTTACTAATATTGGACTACTTGTAATGTGTTGTATTGGATTTCTATTTGCTTAATTTTGTTGATATGAATTAAATTGTACTTTATTATTATTGTGTTAAGAATATATA
>JANZXP010000195.1:36634523-36673193 GCA_027576715.1 Erythroxylum flavicans | reverse complement strand
GATATTTATTTTTAATTTTTATTTAATGTATAATTATTATTAGTAATAAGATATTTATTTTATTTTAAAAATAAAAATAAAAAATTATAATAAAAGTTAAACTAATCAATAAATTTAAAATTTTGAAAACGCGCGGGAGAGTAAATTTTAAAAATTTTTATTTTTCTTAAATTTAAAATTAAAAATTTTACAATTTAGTCTCTAAACTTTTTAATTTTTCCAGTATTAACCGATATTTAGTCGTTATTTATAATACCGGCCGGTACGACCACTATTTAAACTCGATACTAAAATTAATATTTCGGTATCGTTTTCTGACCGGTACAGTACAAAATTCAAAATATTGCGGCAGTCCAAATATTAGCTAAAAGGTTCCCTTACAATTGAATAAAGCTTGCACCTACTACTACTGTTCTGTACTGTTTTACTTATCTAATCAAGAAAAGAGAAACACACATTTTAGACAAGACGATAATGTTATGTCATTGTCAGTAAACTCTGCCTATTATACCTGTTCAGTCACTGGAAAAGGACAATGGTGCCTGAATGTTGGATTAGTTCTTTATGATAGTTTGTTTGATCAATCAAGAAAATGACTATGGAATGGAACTTATACATAAGCTTATCACACAACTCGTATAGAATTTCCTCCACAGCTCAATAATACGTGAAGGTGGCAGCTCTGAAATTCTCTGCACTAGTTTGCCATTGTATATTATGCAATAGCTGAGTCTGTTAATGGCCTGACCATGTGACAGTTGACAGTTGATGGTTAAAGCAGGCAGTTTGGTCGAGAACTGAAGCAAGATTCTTGTGTTTTGAGGAATAGTGAGGATTTTGACAAGCTGGCCTTTGAACAAATTCTAAACTTTCCATTACACCACCTGACCAAGTATGAATACTAAGAATCTAAAACCAGCAGACCAAGTTGCATAAGTAATCTGAAAATACCATAATGATATGAACAGATGGTATATTCTATACAGAAAAGGTAAGAACGGAGCGGCTTTATTCTCCGATCCGTCTACCTAATAGAAGTCAATCTTGTTACATCTTTTGGTAGTTGTCACTATCTAATTATATGCATTGAAGACATATCTCTTTGATGGAGCTGGAACAAAAAGAAAATTCCCAACTTTTCCCACCTCAGTGAGAGTTTCTAGTCCTCTTAGCTGAGAACAATTGACGCAAGAATGCAAACTTTCCCTTTAATCGAGCAGACAATACAGTCATGGTGCCATTCCTTGCTGCTGCGTCACTAATGTTGGATTCCGGAACGGATGGTGATGGTGGTGAGAGCATGAAAAGAAATGCATTGAGCATGCGGATGATCTGGCTGAAGGAAGGTCTCAAGTTGGGGTCTTCAACCCAACATGACTGTATGATAAAGGCCAAATCAGGGGGGATATCTTCTGGAATACTAGGCCTCTCGTGCTGCATAATTTGCAACTTGATAAATTCCGGAATTGATAGCTTAAAGCACAAACGCAACTATATCACACGGCGGAAGTGCCTAAAAGAATTGGAACAGGAATAATCACCTTAAAAGCAGCTGCATAAGCAGCCTGCAAATTTGACATGCCTTCAAATGGCATGCGGTTAGTGATTAGTTCCCACAAAACTATTCCAAAACTGTACACATCAACCTTGTTGTTATAGTGCTTCTTCTCTCCCTGTCGCAAGGTCACGGTGCTATACAACTGCAGAGGCAACTTCTATCAGAAAATTGATGTTTTCAGTTGGTACAGTATTTCAACAGAATGGAACTGAACTCATATATTTCAAAACAAGGCATTTAATGTCAGAAAAACCGAATAAAGTTCATAGCACCAGTATTGAATTACTAGTTCGATGCATCGGGGAGGTGCCACAATAATGAACCATAGAGAAATAACTACTCCAGGAGAAAAGTCACAAAAAGTTCATCTCATACTCAACAGTTAATAGTGAAATCTGGTAAAGAATAGGTCACTTGTAAAACTGAAGATAACACATTGTTGTTCTTAAATTAGAATCGGTTTTGGAGTAAATAAATTGAATTCACTCTTCAGGCCATAGAAAACAAAGCAATCTAGTTACTGTGAAGAGAAGGAAGAAACCTCAGGAGCCATCCAGCGGTATGTTCCAGTTTCTGCAGTCATCATCTCAGTCACAGATTCTTCTCTGGCAAGGCCAAAATCTGCCAGCTTCACCGACTTCTGATTGGCCGTAAGCAACAGATTATCTGCGTTATTGGATAAAGCAAACTTTAGAATTAAAGGAACCATCAACAGCCACATTTTCCTCAACAACAAAACCTTATATCAGGCAAATTCTTGGAAGTACCTGGTTTAAGATCTCTGTGGATGATGCCATTGGCATGCAAACAATCCATAGCTCGAGCAATGTCAAGGGCATAACTTAAAGCCACACGGGATTCTAACTGTCTTGGCCGAATACTAACCAAATACTTACGAAGTGACATCCCAGGTAAAAGCTCTGTTACTATTACCATTAATGGATCCTTACAAGCTCCAATAAACTACAGAGACAAGGGAAACAGGATGAAGAAATATACAATTCCATCAATCCTAAAACCAAACAACATCGTATAAATGCGACTAGCCAATCAGAACAACACCCCATTCAGAATTAGAACACTAACCTTAACAAGATTCTCATGTTTAACTCTAGACATCATATTCACTTCGCGGATAAAACGACCCTCAAGTGCAGCTCTTTCTTCTGAAGTGCTCCCTGAGTGGAGAACTTTTATAGCAACAACTTGATCACTGTACCTGGAAAAGGTTTGATCCCATCCAAGTAAACAGGAAAACGAACCTCAATTGCAGAGTTATTCAATTCAATATGAAATATAATGTAAATGCCATTGATTTACACTAAGCATTTCAAGATCAACATAATCCAAACAAAAACTGATCACAAACTTATCAGAAAGGTTCCCATGTTTAGAACATTAACCCATCTTTTGTGATGCTCAAAGTCATGAGACATATAGTAACACTAATTTGAGTTGCAACACCACAGGAACAGTAAATAATACTTCAAACACTTAGATAAGAACAAAGAAAAGAGACAACTGGGTCCATTTCATATGCAAAAATCTCACCATGAAAACACAAGTAGTAGCAACTAAGCCTAATCGACAAACCTTCCTTCATAAACCTTCCCGTGAGCACCTTCTCCAACTTCAGCGCCGATGAACAATAACTTGGGGTCGACCAGTAGAGTCTCATCAATAGATAATTGTGGGGCTGTTGCAGAAACATTCTGGGACACATCTGCTGCTGCTATCTCGTAATCCTTCTTCTCTCCTCCTCTGTTCTTGTCGCTTCCAGAACTCATGTCCCAAACTTCCAAAACCTCAGATTATGTTGGAATTCCCCATCCCACCATCTCCAAACTCTTTGGAAACTTGTATATTTTAGTATTTTACCTAATACCCACCATTTCCTTTCAACTTAAACATAAGACCAAAACAAAGTCCAACCCTTTTCACCACAAACGCTTCCCTTTCATCCAGAAAAGATGAAATTTGTTCAGGACTTATTAACCAAAAACAAAAACTTGATCTTGAAGCTCTATGAGAGTTTGGCTTGAAATGGAAGCAGCACCCTTTTGCGTGCAACTTATAAACTAAGAGAAAACACCGCCTCCATTAGCTAGAACAAAAAGGAACTACTAACATAACTTACAGTCGACGACCCTATAAGAGAATAAAACAGAGTCGGTTGTACTTTAAGCTAATACTACGACTCAATCCCCACAACCACGAACCATAACAGCTACTCTCTCATTCTCAGTCTCTCTTCCACTCTCCGTTTGCAAAAAGAAATTTATCGGCGAGAACAATAAAGTTCCGACGACGGCTCAAAAAACAGAGAGTGAAAGAGTATGTTTGCGAGCGAGCGACAAAGAAGCAAATGGACAAATAAAACGACAGACACAGAGAAATGATGTGAGGAGAAAATGAAGCAGCGAATAGGAACACAACACGTGGAGATCATTTGGTTCTTCGGATGATGCCAGAGCAGAGCCTTCACGTTTTCCATACACACGAATGTCCAAATACAAATTATATCCACCTTTCTTCCATTAAAATTTTTACGGAAGGAAACTACAGTCCAAACCCATATATAATCATTATCTGTCATTTAAATCCCATTTTTAGAAAACCAGAAAACGAAAAGTTCTAAGCTTTCATTGAAACGTAGAAAAGGAATAAAAAACAGAGTAGTTGACTCAACAAAGGTCGAGCAAAAGAACAGGAGGCACTGTTGACCCGTCTTTATGGTAAACGATAAAATAAACATGCGACTTTTATAAAGAGACTTTAGATTAAAGCTTGAACTGAAGCAACTTGAACAGGTTTTTAACGGTTATCAACTCGGCTGAGTTGCTTGGCTCCATTTAGTTAGCTAACAACTTCGAGTCAGTCAAGTCCCTGTCTTAAAAACAGAGGACTTTCCTTTTCTCTTGAGAAAACAGAGGACCACATCGAAAACCACATAAACGAATAAGAATTGAGAGACTTAGTGTACGGTACCCCCAAGTTTGGAAGAGATGGACAGTGGGTCCCTATACACTGATGGAAAGTTGAGATTGGACATTGGAGACAATCAAATGGGGACACGTATGGAGCAATAATGAGAAGACCAATGTTTGGTTCTCATTAATCCTAGGTAGTAGCGGCGGTGGCGGCGAAACGAGCCTGGTAGGTAGATGTCTCTCTTGTACCTTCCAAACTGGCCACCAAATCGTAATGACCGCCGCCGCAGCCGGTGAAACAAGCCTGGTAGGTAGTTGTATCTCTTGTATCTTCCAAACTGGCCACCAACGAGCCTGGCAGGTAGTTGTATTTCTTGTACCTCCCAAACTGGCCACCAATTCCTAATAACCGCCGCCGCCGCCGCCGCCGAAACGAGCCTGATCAGCTCCAAGAAACAAGAAAAAGAAAAACAAGAAGATAGATAGATGCTGTGCGTGCCATCTCCGACCTATTCCTCTCAAATGCCCTCAAATTTTCGGTCTCATTTTTCATCTAATTACCTGATCTCATTCAATCTTATATATTTATTTATATAGGTCTCATCTAAATAAATGATTGAAATTGAATAAGACAAGATAAGTATATGAAAAATAAAACAGAAAATCACGCCCCCTCTAAAATGGACTTAAGTTTTCTCCATTTTAGAGAAACTACATAATTTTCTATTTCAATCTACAACTTTATTTTTCACACTAAAAAAATATTTTCAACATATTCTTTTTTACCTTTCATTAAAAATTATTAAAATTACTTTATAAAATTAACCCAATTTTTCTTTTTTGACTATATTTTTATTCACAATATTATTATTGTTATAATTTTATGTTAATAAATAATAAATAATAAAATTTCAATTAAACTATAATTTGTTATTTGATAATACTAAATGAAATAATATATGAGATATATTACACTATTTTATATTATTTAATTATAGTAAATGACAATATAATTACGTAATATCAAACGTCAAATTTTATTGAATTTCATAAATCAAATATATTTTAACATTAAAAACATTTATAAACATGAGACTAAACAGTAAACACTAAAATTATTATAAAGTTATAATTACTTAAATAAACATATAAAGAAAATATTAGAATATTTTTTAAATAACAAAATAAAGAATAAAAGAATTAGAAAAGAATGACTAAATGAAAAAAAGGAAGAAAGAAAAGATTGATAGAGAAAAAAAGCTCAAAATTACAAAAAATGAAAAGGAGAAAATGCCGGTAAATTGTATAGCACTGTAGCATGAAGGAGAAAATGCTGATAGATTAAAATTGATTTCTCCTCTATTTTAATACTTCTCCTTCATTTTAAAGATGCTTTAAAGATGGCCTTTAACATCCTTACAGAGAAAGGACATCAAGTGCATGCCATTGCTCTGTCTCTCTGAAGCTTTTTTCATCAGGTCCACGGTCTCCTAAACAAATTAAAAAGTAAAAGCATACATTGTGATGAACTCGACAAGGTCTTCCGTGGGTCCATACCCTGTTCACACACCACCAACACCCTTTCTCTTTACTTTACCAAGCACGTGCACCCAACTTTTTCAGTTGAATTGCAAAGTCCATAGGTGCTTATAAAGATAAACATGATCTTTGTTTTTCTCAAGACCCAAGGAAGATTTGAATACAGATTACTTTTCATTTGACTATTCCACGGAATCCACATTGTTTTAACTATCAATTATAGTTGTTAACGGTAAAATACTTAATCCTAACAATTAATGGAGTTGTAGAGTGTCCTACAAACTTTTAGATTATCAATTAATCTAATTAATTAGCATTGGCACATTAGTAAATAAGCAAAATTATAATTAGAAAAGGGCTGCAAAAGAAAATTTTATAACACTTAAAGACTCTTTTTCGTAAAAAAAGATTGTAATACAACAAGAACCACTTAATAAGATTTTCACTTAAATATAGAGTCTGGATGACAAGAACAACAACAAAGATGACGGTTCGGTAAAAATCTAACTAAACATTAACTTTGAAGAGTTTTAGTATACGCAACCTTATCACTAATTAGTAGAGACACTATTTCTAAATAAAATATAGAGTTTGAATAAATGTATAATTATAAAAGCTTACGTAAAAGAGAAAGAGTGTTAAAAAAAGAAAATACTAAGCGACCATTTTATCACAATAGCTTAAACTTTTGTGTGAGGTCAACTTAATTGATTTTATATATTTACTAACACACCCTTCAAGTAAAAGCCCTTTGAGCTTGAAACTTACATATGTCTACTCTACTTTGTACTGAATTAATTTGATGATAAATAAGTGAATAGTAGAATTTGAACTGAAAACCGTTTGATCGTAAAATTTTTGATACCATATTAAGCGACTATTTCACTATAATAACTTAAACTTTTGTGTAAAATCAACTTAATCAGTTTTATATATTCGATAACAGAAAAGTTTCATTAACTACTCCAATTAAGTATGCATGCATTCTCGTACAAACTCTACTCGTGGGAACACGTAAAGCAGTTGGTCTACTAAGAAATCTCATCTTTAAATGGGTGGAAAAGGTGATCCCATGCCTACTGAAAAGACGAAATACATAACAGTGCTTCTTTATAGATGTAGGCAGAATTCCACATGGTCACATATCTATGCAATTTGCATGCAGTATAAAAAGTTTGCTCCCAAAGGAGTATATTAAATTGCATCGTAGTATCTCAACTTTTTCCATGTTAATAGAATAAAGTGAAACGATGAAAAGAGGTGCCTTTTCATGTAAGGAATAAGGATTTTGTTGATTGTTCATAATATAAATCCATTGGCGCACTGACCACTAACGTCAGCTATAGCTCATCTTGTCAAGGGAATGTCCACATTTCTGGTAAGTGTTAATGAAATATTAGGAGAATGAGAGTAATAATATCAAATTATTAAAAAACCCAATTGGTTCAACCAATTTTATAGTAAAAATTTTAAGCTATTTAATTTTTTGGTTTGATTTTTAACTTTCTCGTTTGATCTATTTGAATATTGTTAAAAATCGATCAATTTATTAATTATTCAGTCAATTTTTATTAGATGAATAAAGGCACTCTTTTAATCATATTTCAAATTCTTTAATTTTATTCAGTATTTATCCGATTTTATGATGATCTAGTACCGATCGAACCTTTTAAGCCTTAAACTTCTTATCTTATTGATTTAACTTCTGATTTAGTTTTTAAAACATTGATAATATCAATAAACGTGGAAGCTAATTAGTCTAAAAATTGATATCTTTTTCTATTTCTATTGAAATGTTTATAATTATTTTTTGATATAAATTAAATACTTTTTAATATAAATATTCGAAAAATTACATATTTAAATTAAATTATTTAATGAATCAAATAATAAACTTGAAATATATTTTTTATTTTTAATACTTAGATCAGAAATTTTTAGAATAATTTAAATTCTAAAATAAATAATTTTTTAAAAATATCTTGTTTTATTCTCATAAACATGATTTAGAATATTTAAATAATATCTCTAAGTGCATCACACACAAGAGATGCCAACACACATACACCAAACACAAATCGTACCAAGCAGACTTTGTTATGCGGGTAATCTGTGTTATGAGACAAATTTTACCAAGAAACAAGCAAGTGGATGTCTTTTGTGTTTAAACTCTAGCATAAAGTGAATCATGATGATGCAGATTTTGAATTATATTTAATCATTACAAGACAAACCCATTAGATCTTTGCAGTAATCGCACTACATTCTCTAGTTTATGTTGCACCTCAGTAATCACATGCAAAAATCTCAAATCAAATAAAGAAAGGGTTAAAACTTTAAATTATAAATTTTATTTAACAATTTATTTTTAATTAAATTTAAAATTTTTCGATATATAAAAACAATCTCTTTCAATCATATTTCAAAATTTTTTATTTTATTCAATCCTAGTTAATTTTACGATGATCTAATACCGATTAAACTTTTTAAACTTTAATTTTTTTATCTTATCGGTTTAACTTTTGATTCAGTTTTTAAAATATTGTATTTTACAATAAATTGGTTTCTTAAAATAATTAAATCCTTTAACAAACTGGTTCAATTGGCTCTTACCAAAACAAAATCGGTTCAAATTGTTCTTTCTTATAATCACAACCTAAAAAAGAAATAAAGTAAAAGAATGCACCGTTCTGTGCTTCGAAACATGAGGTATGAAATCATCTGTTTTCATTAACCTGTTTATATTCTAATACAACGTCGTTTTATACACATTTAAATATAAAACGATAAAACGACATTGTATTAAAGCAAAATATGATTAGAACAGGATAACGAAAACAAAAAAATTGAACCCCAAACACAGACGCTTTGGGACGATTTCACATGGCCAAGTGTCTTTTTCTATTTTAGGAATTAGTGACACGATAACTTTGGTCACCTACGTATTCATTATTATAACTTAATTAAATATTCGTACTTTAGGAACATAGTTGTGATTTTCCTTTTCATTTCTAAATCTCCCACACGTTATCTTCATACGTCGCCGCAATGAGAGAGACCTTCATCTAAATACTATACGTAACCCTAAAGAGATTGCTCATGCTAACAATCAAAGTTCAATCATGGAAATACTTATGTATGAAGTAAGAACTCATGTCCTAAGGATGATAGCTTCTCCCAATTATTAAAAGTTCAAACCCACACAAGTCCCTACTTATGTGCCTATTTAACGAGATTACCCTAGTCAATGCGCATCACGTCAAAGTAAGTCAAAAGTTCCAGCGAGTGGGAAGAAATGCTATTCGCGGGAATATATGCCACCAACCACGCGATTGGGTTTTAACGAGGGAAGCTCATCTCCACGCGCTCAAAAGGTTTGTGAGTTACGGTCCAATGAGACGAGAGAACGGTGCTCTTTTGGGCAGCCGACCTTTCTGTTTCGATTTTATCTGGCAGTGGCCCCACCAGACTAGAACCGTTTCCTATTCGTTTTCCACCTGAGCCCACTCTCGTCTTCTCAAGCGTGATGCTTACTTACATCGAATCTAGTAAAAAAGTACGAAAATGAAGAAAAAGTAAATTCCTATTAAACCAAAATAATATAATTAGATTTTATTTTCCAAAAATAACACATTATTAATTGAATATAAGATGACAACTGTAATTCCTTATTTATCCTTCAAGTTAATGATGTCTTAGCTAATTAAAGACATTACTGTATAAGATTAATTATTATTTTTACAGAAGAATTCGTAATCGTTATCTTTTGAATGCAGATTAGGTAAATTCTTGAATTGACTCAATAACCTATAAATTACGCTAACTGGATACTCTGCACTAGGTAAACTCTGTACGACAAATTTGATCGAGAGAGTATAGATAGGAGAATTCAAACTCAGGACCTTTTGATCCCACACTCTTTCACTCTACCAACTCGAATACTCGTTATGGGGCAATAAATTATGATTAATAGTAACAAGAAAAATATACGATTAATGAGACTAATATTTTAATAATTGAGTCGAGTTATATTTTTTTAATAATAAAAATTTTAAATTAATTAATTTTTTAGTTTAATCATCAACTTGGCAATTAAAATATTGAAAGGGTAAATTAAACACTCGTTATTAATTGTGAGAATTAGCCAATTAGAGTTTGGGATTAAAAAAATTAAATAACTAATAAAGTAATTAAGAAAAGGAAATGGAAAGTGGGGAGTGATTGTAATCCTGTGAAACGCTCACAGCTATACTAAAAGTAAGCAAAGAGTGAAGACTGAAGAGTCTCACTTGCACACAGACACAGTCTTTTCAGTGAGAAACTCATCTCTCTCTCTCTCTCTCTCTCTCTCTCTTCCTCTTCCTGGGGTTGAATTGTTTGTTGATTGTTGAGTGTTTGAAATGGAAAAGGCGCAAGGCTTCTTCTGGGCTTTGAAAGAAGAGGTAGTTCGCGGACTGTCGCCTTCGCGATCA
Source organism: Erythroxylum flavicans (assembly GCA_027576715.1). Lineage (NCBI taxonomy): Eukaryota > Viridiplantae > Streptophyta > Magnoliopsida > Malpighiales > Erythroxylaceae > Erythroxylum > Erythroxylum flavicans. The sequence continues at coordinate 36,662,694 of JANZXP010000195.1, read as the reverse complement.
CGGTCACGGTCAGCATCGCCGTCGCGTTCACGGTCTCCGATAACGAGTTTGCTGCGGAGGAGGAAGAGCAACTACAGTGCTGAGGTGGAGCCGGCGATTGGGAGATCAGGGAGCTTGAGGCCGACGCTGACGCCGCTTATGGAAGGGCCCGATCCTAACGGAGGAGAAGGAGAGGCTAAACGGGGCGGGTCGGGTCTCGGGCAATGGGTGAAAGGGCAGTTATTGAGAGCTCCATCCGCGGCTGGAACGGCGTCCTACAGGAGGTCCGATTTGAGACTTTTGCTTGGGGTCATGGGTGCGCCGCTCGCCCCGGTGCCCGTGACCACCACGGACCCTTTGCCTCTTCTAAGCATTAAAGACACACCCATTGTAATTCTTTCTCTTTCTCTTTAACTTACAGTCCAAAATGGTTGTGCTCGTTGGGGCAAGTAAATGTTTGGATTTTATTATATGCAACTTCATTTCCGTGTTCTTATGCTTTAACAAGATTTAAACTTATTAATCTTTACAATTTCACATCTCTTACGGTTTTCAGGAGACGTCCTCAGCGCAGTATATATTGCAGCAGTACATAGCGGCATCTGGTGGGCAGAAGCTGCAAAGCTCCGTTAGAAATGCATATACAATGGGAAAGCTTAAAATGGTAGCTTCAGAATTTGAGATACCAACAAGGGTCGTGAAGAACCGTAATGGTGGTGAATCTGGAGGGTTTGTTCTTTGGCAGATGAGTCCTGATATGTGGTATGTTGAGCTTGCTGTTGGGGGTAGTAAGGTTCACGCTGGCTGCAATGGGAAGCTTGTCTGGAGACATACGCCCTGGCTCGGTGCCCATACCGCAAAAGGCCCTATTAGACCTCTTCGCCGTGTGCTTCAGGTTAAGTTCTTTTGACATTCTGCTCTGTTATCTTAAGTTTTGGTTTCTCATTTTGATAGTTTGTTAATTGACTTGTTGTTATAACTTTGAATTTTAGGGTCTTGATCCAAGAACCACGGCTAGTATGTTTGCTGATGCAAGGTGCATAGGGGAGAAAAAGATTAATGGGGAGGATTGTTTTATACTCAAGTTATGTGTTGATCCTCAGACACTGACGGCTAGGAGTGAAGGTCCAGCAGAGATCGTGAGGCATGTCTTATTTGGCTACTTCAGTCAAAGAACTGGACTTCTTGTTTACATAGAGGATTCACATCTCACAAGAATCCAATCCAATGGTGGTGATGCAGTTTACTGGGAAACCACTATCAACTCATCCCTTGATCATTATAGGCCTGTTGAGGGGATCATGATTGCTCACTCAGGCAGATCCGTGGTGACCCTTTACAGATTTGGTGAGGTGGCTATGAGCCATACCAAGACAAAGATGGAAGAAGTTTGGACAATTGAGGAGGTTGCATTCAATGTTCCAGGCCTCTCAGTTGATTGTTTTATACCTCCGGCAGATTTAAAGTCAGGTTCTATCAGTGAGGCTTGCGAGCTTTCTCAAGATGAAAGGGAAAAAAGTGCCATATCTGTGGCAGCACATCGGGCAAAAGTTGCAGCTTTGGAGAAAACACATAGTAACAGCATTGATGACATGATGTGGAAGATGGAGGTTTAACTAAGGGTGGGACATAATTAGGGCAATTGTTCATACTGGTAGCTAGTTTGATTGACTAACCCATAAGTTACGAAAGCAGCAGCTAAAGTCAATTAATTTGGACTTTGGAAATATGCCTTTGTTAATCTGTAAATAGAGCATAAGCATTCATTGGTTCTTACCGGGCCTGTCTGAATCTTTATACTCTCAAAAAGAATCAAACTAAGGAATGGGAGCTCAGTTTTTCCAGTAGGCATGGAGCAAAATGGAGGTTAGTTTTTAGGTTTTCTTCAATGTTTACTTGAAGATGGTGAAACATACAAAAGAACCTCGTTTTAACTTACAAATCTATAAGCTCGTTTGCTTGTTACAGTAGTGACAGTTGAGAAGAGAAACTACTTCTGCCAACAAGAGTTAAAGCCATTTTCTAGTTTTGTTTCTGTTTGATGGTTGTTGCACTTCGTGTGGTTGTTAATCTGACGCACAAACTGTGTTTTGATTCTTTTGTTGGAAAGGAAATGAATGTTTGATGGCAGATGACGGGTTGGACGAGATGATTAGTCTCTTAGTTGATGTCACCTGAATATAGTACATGATGTGCTTCTCATATGTAACAGATATATTGATTTGATGTACTAAATGTTTATTACTAAGAACTCCAAACACATATTGTGTACAATATTGAGTTCCCATGTTTCTTTCGTTTGTTATTTGGCAATCTATGAAGATTAAGTTTGTTATAGTGGTACAACCTCTTCTCCTCGCCAATGATTATGGTCAGCAACTCCAAAAGTATCACGTTCTGTTCTCTGGTCCAAGGGACCTATGACCTATCAGCGTAAAATAATGAGGGGCGTTAGGTTAAGGGATGGCCTTGCATCGTTTAAGGTGTGTGGAACATCATTACAGCGAGGCACGGGGTAAAAGTTTCCAAAACCCCATGTGATTTCTTCCATGTATATTTTTCTTGCTTTTTGCGGCACTATCTCGCAACTCTTCATCCCCACTTGGATTCTTCAGGTCCTTCATTTATTTGGAGGAAGGTTCCACCTCGTTATGATGTTCCTGAATGGTCAAATTGTCATTTTATGAGGTGGCCGCTTATTATTGGTCTTGCACATATGTGCACATAAATACAGACAACATTCGAACAGTGAATGCTTTGCAACATGTGTGTCCCAAGTAGGCATGACGACCTTATTCCCGACGACTTTATTCCCTGGCCCTTATTGTTTGGTACTGCGACTTGGGTTATTTGGAAGAGCAAAAACAACGTCGTCTTTGAATCAATAGGATAGTTTGATAAGTTAGATGCAGCTGGAGTTTTTCAAATTGCGTCCTCTTTTGCCCGTCAATGACCTCCCTGGAGTCTACACCTTTCGTGCGAAGAAATGAGTGGCGGGAGATCACATGGGAGAAGCTACCCATAGGTAGCACAAGCTCAACACTGACGAGGTGGCAAAGGGTAATTTCGGCCTTGCCAGTGCAGGAGAAATTTTGCGAGATGACTGCGGTAAGTGGGTGGCCGGTTATGTGCACAATGTAGGCATCACAACATCACTGGCAGCAGAATTATGGGTGGTAGCAATGGGTTTGGAATTAGCATGGCGACACGGAGTTCGCAAGTTGATATTTGAGCTTGACTCGGATACTGCTGTACGACTCTTGATGTCGAGGATCGACTCTCGGAGCTTCAGCAATACGCTTCTAAGGGATACCCACAACATGCTACGACGAAGCTAGACGGTGGTCGTCCAACATGTTTATCGAGAGGGCAATTTGTGTGCAGATCGACTTGCGAATTATGCATTCCAATTTCTTTTAGGATGTCACAGTTTGAATCAATGCCTGAGAGAGCTTAATTACTACCTATTTGGTGATGCTATTAGGGCATCATACCGCGTCTTTGTATTTATTGATTCTTTATTGTACGTTGAGCTAAGGCCCCCTTTTCACTAAAAAAAAAAGAGTATTAATGTTGTTGCATTTTGGGGGGTTGTATCTTCTGGTATGTAGGATGTGACATAGAACTATGATGGACAATAGTAAATGTGGAAACCAACCTATATTCCAAACCCGTATAGTTCTCAATAAATATCCACCCAATTTTACCTGGGGCCGAGCAGAGGACGATTCTGTATTAAGGTGCTTACCAGTACAGGCCAACTGAAATTGATAGCTTAGCTAACCTTAAATTCCCTTCTTTCGTGTGATTCTCATTAGGAAATTTTGTATAGGTAGTCTGTCAACGCTCAGATCCTACACGCCACATTAGCTTTTGGTTAACCTTTTCTTGTTTTCTGATAAATGTTTCAGATTCTGGACAGAAACTGGTCGCCAGACTATCTTCTGCTCCTCAAGTTTTATAAGGATTACTTCTTCGCTTCCCCCAAGGAAGTTGCTCCACCAAACTCAGGCCATTCTCCTAATTATTGCCACTGACCAACAACTTAAAACTTGTCTGTCAAAATACTTACTAGAGCCTCGGTAACTTTACTCCTTTCCTAGAAAACAAAATTGTGAAAGCTGTCAAAATAGCTATTTCCCCTGTTTTCTTCGTTGGGTGAAACGTAGGTATGAAGCTGTCAAAATAGCTATTTCTCCCGTTGTCTTTGTCGGGTGAAATGTAGGTATCCATGAATTTATGCAACCCCAGCAAGTTTTTAACTAACTCGTGTGTGTGTGTGTGTGAGTTTGGCACACCTGTGCGTTGGGGTACATGTGCTTATCGAATGCAACAGAACAGACCCACCATCTTCTAGGAATCTAAGACAGCATGACTTGAACATTGGACTTAGTTGTCTGGGAAGTAGGGCTCATTGAGTTTGGTGCAACTCAAAACTTATATAATCCTCTAAAAGTGTAGTTCCCCTCATAACATATGTTGAATATAATGTCTCAAAGTTTGTTTATATGAAATAGTATCTATATTTTATTGATTCAATATTCGTTTATCATCTTCCTTGATCCTTTCCTGGTATGACTATGTTTAAGATGCAGCAGTTGACCTCAAACTCCTATAATGAAAACACATGGCTTACCAAAACTTTCTACCAAACAAATTCAAACAACATGATTGAATCATGTGTAGAAGATAACATGTGAATGAAATCTTTTTGTCAACTTAACCCATATGGCTTGTGATATTATACAATTGATAGCTAGAATGTAGGCTAGTTTTCTCTCTTTCTCTCGGTGGAGGGAGCAAATGAGAATAATCTCACCTCCTGCTTAAATGCTTCGATTCTGCAGAACCCTTTTTAGTCTTCTTCTTCTTCAAGTATTCAATCCTGGAAGCACCAGAAATTTAGGCTTGCCAAGTTTAGCATTTCAAAACACATGGGAAGCAGAGTTGGGACTTGCATTAAAGGAGGAAAAGATATAATAGCAAACTAGTGTCGGCAAAGGAACCTTCTCGTTTGTTAACGGTATCAGGAAACGGATGCATATTAATGAGAACGTAGTGAAGCAGGTCAGAACAGAAGAGAGAGTTGATTCATATTTATGATAAGCTGTACCCCTACCGATTCCCCAAGTAAAAATGAATATCCAGCTATTAAAAATCCTCGTCTTCCCATTTCTGTTTTGTGTTTCAAGCCAATTACTAGAACTTTCGTTTGTAAGACATGGCTTAAAATATTGGTAGAACTTGTGTTAATTTATGCCTTACAGCTAATCGGATTTATATGATGAAGTTTATGAGATAATTATACACTGTAAATAAAATTATAACGAGAATATAATTATAGGATTTATATTTGCATTTATGTATTATCTCTAAATTGTTTCTAATCATTGTTCTATTAAAACTAGATATTAATAGAACGTAAAAAAAATTAACACATGTTATGTTTTTCTTTATAAAAGAAGTAGTCCATCTTATAGACTAAAGTGTGGAGATACGTCAATGAATTTATAGGTGCTTGTTAGAGAACAAGTTCATTGAACAGATCCAATATGAAAAATCCATTTGAAACATTACTTTCATGTCCATGAAAATTTTCATTGTGATGATTGTATAAGTGATAATTTAGCTTGAGGTCTCCAAAGTTATCCTGTATAGAGCTTGCTATGTTTTGATACTACTTATGACCTATTCTAATCATAGGTTGTTCAGTTGGTAATCATTGAATGTAGCATGAACTATATAGAGATAGTTGAGTGATTAAGATATGATTCATCACCTTAAAAATATCATTAACGGAAAGGTAATCAAAATTACTTTGATATTCTTAAATATTTGGATGGTCATGATGTATTGTTAGACGTTAAGCTACGATTATAAATTGTTTAATTGGATTTTTAATTTATCTAATTCTAATTACGATCTCACCTAAAAAATAGGTTGAAGAGAGCAAAGATATTTTAATCAAGTTGAACTTAATTGTAAAGTTTGAGAATTAAAGAGATCTTATTATAATTTATGTGTTAATCATTATGCTTTTATTAGGATTTATGTATTAATCATTTTATAGAATTAAAGAGATCTTAGTTTTTGATAAATAGAAATAAGAAAAAATTTCATAATTATTCCGTTGCAGTTGAAATCTGATCTCATCTTAATTTCCTAACAGTGGCAGTTAGACGATAATATAAAATTCCATTGAAAATAATTAGTTGCTTAATTAATGGATATATGGTAATTCGGTGTTTTGTTTTACTTCTATTTTTAACATAAATTTTATTTTTTTAATTTTCTATTTTTTATAAAAACAAATTTTGTTTTGTTGTTTGATACTTATATTTTTACTAATAATAATAATTATTTATTAGATAAAACTTAAAGAGAATTATTTTTATAAATAAATAAATATATTTATTTATTTTATTCTCTCGTTTAATATTTATAGATAAATTATTGGTAAATTTATTTTATTAAATAAATAAATTTTATTTGTAAATTAATATTTATTTTTAGTTATTAAAGAAAATTATATTTAAAATGTATACATTTTGAAAATATTTTAAATTATATTTATTAATATTTATTGGATTAAAATTTTAAATATTTAAATTAAATTAAACTATTTCATTAATAAATAATTACGTATATAATTTAATTAATATTATATCATATTATATAAAATAAAAACTACTTTTTATAATTTTCATAAATTATGAAATTAGTAAGAAATCAAAACCTAAAAATAGAAATAACAAACTAACAAACACATATTTTTATGAATTTGAAAACAACAACTAAAAACTAAAAACCAAAAACCAAAATGGAAACAAAGAAGAATATTACATTTATTTTTTTAAAATTTTTAATTCAATCTTAAATTTAATAAATAAAATTTTTGTTAAATCTCTCCCTCTCTCTCTCTCACTCTCTATTATATGAATGACATGTATATATGTTTGAAGTGGATGTTAAGCAAGATTTCTCCAAGAATATTAACAAAAATTTTAATATAGAATGGTCAGTAAAGTTATATCAAATTAAAAAAGTATAGCGATTAGAAAATTATAATAATAATAGAATATGAATATTATTTTTTGTATATTATCTAAACAAGAATAGTAATTCGGCTAGATCCAATCTCGTGGTCCCTGCAGAAAGGAAAAAGAATTTTACGTTCTTCTTTTCAGAAAGGAAAGGTTAGGAAAATTTTATTGATTGCAACTTTTTCTGAACCTTCAGGAAAAACATGAAAAAAAAGACTTGAATGGTACGATCCCTCCGTCGCCCTATAATAAAAGGAGCGATCTCGTAATTCTTGGTCTATAAAAATACGTTGTTAAATGCTCTATTTTATTTTTCCATTGAGGCCGAACTTAAACCCGTGCTTAAAAAATAGCTGTCCATACGCTAATAAAGGATGTATAGATTATCGAGAAGAAAGGAGCAGTGGTGCGTGTCACTTACAACTGGTGTTTAGCCAATGAACAAGCATTCATTTGCTTAAAATGGTAGGATCAGTGAGTAACTAAGGAAAATAAGGAAAATACAGGTTGCCACAAAGAAACCTCACTAAGAATACATGACCATAGTAGAAAATACTCGCATGAAACTCATTTAATCATCCATTAATAACAGAAATGAACAACAAATACGTAAAAGAAATTACTCATAGAAGAATAGAATTAACGAGCATTGAGGAACTCAAAATTCTAAAATCGAGAAAATGGAGAGAGTTATATTTGGGAATGATCGTCATAAAAAAGACGTGAAATCACGTAATCATGTAGTTATTTGAGAGCCTAAGAAATTTGAGATTTGAGATTTGAGAGGTGAAAGTGAAAATCTGTAAAGACAGACTGAAACTGAGGGATAAGGGAGAGTTAGAGTTGAGTTTTATGGCTAGGGATGACAACGAATCGCTACAGAGGTCTAGATGTAGGTGTTTTTAATGGGCCAACTCATGAGTTTAGGCTTAAGCCCAATTAATTTTAAGTCTAATATTTTTAAATAAAATAATATTATTTTATTTAAAAGAGTTGAGCTTCAGATGAGCCTGGATGTAGGTTGTTTAAAAAAATGTTGTTTTACACTTTTAATTTAAAAAATTATTTTAAAAAAATGACGAAACCGGTCATGGGCTGGCCTATTGTCATCCCTAGTTTTGATTGAATTTTTTTATTTTTATATACAAAATAATGTTATTTTATGTTATAAAAAAGTTTGAATTTTAAATTATGAGGAGTAAAATATAAAACTTATATTTGAACTTAAATTCAATTTAAGATTTAAATTTAAAATAATTTAACTACATTCTAAGAATTAATCAATTTAAAATTAAACATAGTAATTTCAAAATCAACCAAATTAATGCAAACTTTTTTCTTTTCCTGCTTATTCTAAGCTTACTCAAGGGCCAAACCCACTTCAAAGACAATTGAAGCCTTTAAAGGTCAAAATTTGAGGGAAAGTCTTGAAATAATCGGTAAAAATTGCTTCTTTGTAACAAAAAGGTCACGGGTTTGAATCATAGAAATAGTTTTTTCGTAAAATATACAAGGAGAAGGTTGTGTACATTGATGACCTTTTCTAAACCTTTACAAAACAGAGAGCCTTGTATACCGATTATATTGACTTTTTGACTTTTTAAAGATAAGCATTTAAAGGAGAAATAATAACGAATGATGATTTTGTCGCTGCAATTCTTTTATCGAAATCTAATTTGAGCTTAACCCAGAGCGAAATTTATGCAAATTCACCACCATATTTGCATCTCATATTTGTAATCTTAAAATGTCTAAAAATTCTCATGGATTAAGGTATGATTAGTTGAATTGGTTTAGATATGAAATCTAGTCAAGTTTGGATTAAATAGTCTTAAATTCGATCAATTGAAGAGTTAAAATAATATCGTTTTGTCTTAATCAGTATAAGTCGGGTCGAGTCGAGTCGAGTCGAGTATGTTTCTCCAAACTCAAAATTTAGTTGATTCAAGTCATTTTAAATTGATGTGATAATTTTTATCTTTATTTTTATTATTTGATTACTTTCTTTCTCTTTTATTTAGTTTTCAATGTTTCTATTATCAAGTTATTTTCCCATAAGATTAACACAAATTTTTTTTAAGTACATGTAAATTGTCTTTCTAATTCATCATAGTTTTGGATTATCATTCACCATCGCAGGATTGTGGTATGATGAAACCAACAATGATTACAAAATGATCTCTGTTCAGCCTCCAAGTAACAGACATGCCAGAACAAAGATTTTACGAACTGGGCAAAAACTACTGGAGGGACATTGCTGCTATTGCTTCATTCAGCCACATACTTTTTAGGTGCCCAGCATAATTGAACGGGGCATTGCACTGGATTGTCCTTAAGCGTAACTATGAAGAATCCAAGTATTATGTGTTTGTGTTCGATGTGAGTAATGAGATTTTCAGCGAGATGAAGTTACCATCTGATGAACATTTTAAAATGTCCGATGTTTTACAGTTAGCGAGACTTGGTGAATCGTTTTCATGTATCAGCGAGGAAAGGACGAGTTTGATTTGCAACGTATGGATGATGAAAGAACAGGGTGGGTGTACCAGAATCTTGGACCAAACGGTTTAAGCTTTTTTTGGATCCCAGAAGACACGGTCTCAGCATTGCCTCTACATTCAGGTTGACGAAGGAAAATGAACTTGTTGAGATAATAGATGGTGATGCTTTGCTCTTTGATGTTAATCGTCAAACCCTAGTTCATCTCCATTCTTTCGATTCTCCTCCTCATTCTATAGATTATACGTTTGATTATACTGAAACACTAGGGATACTGAATAAGCCTCCATCAAAAGTAGAGTATGCAATATCCGAGTTCTTTTTTCCTTTTTAAATTTATAATGATTGCTGCTGAAGAGGGTGAGACTTTGAGTAACCGGTAAGGTTACTCTTTTGTGACCAAATGATCACATATTTGAGTCCCAGAAATAGTAATCTTTGTAAAAATGCAAAGAGATGACTGAAAAGTCTTGTGGATTGTTGTTGTATTGTTGCTTAAATTTTTGGGAAGTAGCACTGATGTTGGTTGCTTCTGAAAGTTCATAATGATGCGGATGAGAATATGATCTAAGGTACTCTTATCTTAGGAGAAGGATGGAACTAAAGATGACAAGTCTAATTGCAGGTGCAGGGATCAATTCAGTTCAAGACACTGACCAGTTCACAGCCCAGACCATGGTGATGTTCATGGAATAATATTTAGCTAATTGTAGTTTAGCAACGTAACAAATAACAACAATAGCAGTTAGTTGTTTTGCGGCTGTAATAAATCATAGAAGTTAGCTTTGTGATTAGTTGCTCTGAGTTTAATTAAGCTTTACGTGGTGTTGTATATCAACATTTCTCCTTGTAAAATTCAACACTCTACAAAGTCACTACAACAGACTAGGCTATAAGCTACAAACAAAAGCGTAGCTAATTCGTCCAAATACGTTGCGTATTATATTTGTGCGGTTATCAAATAGTTGCCCAAATTGTCGCCAATTCTCCCGTCACGGATTAATATAGAGGACATTTCTCAATTCATAGACAAAGTGAAATCATTAACTACAAATTATTTTCATATCAAAAACACTTTAGATATGTAGCTACTTATCAAGAAGAAGTTAATGTTGGCAGTGTAATACGTAAAACAGACCTTATTACATATTTAGGATCGGTTGTGAAAGGATTAAAAATGAAGAAATGTGGAATATTTGATTTCGGTTTCATCCCGTATTCTGAAGCTGATTCGACTGCCAAATGAGCTCAAATTTTCTTGAGATCTTTATAGAAAACGTTCACCGACACGTGATCTAGGCCTTTCTGCAATTTTCTCAAAACATGAACTCTCTTAATAGATCAGAATTTTGAATGTTCGTGAATGATCTGAGCAACTGCAGGAGATCATAATTTATTTATATAGTTTTCATATCGGGCTTCTTCATTACAAGGCTAATATGAACTAGGTTCACACTAAAAAGGATTCATTTTTCACTTTAACTTCGACCCATTGATTTAGATCATTTATTGGGCTACTATATTACCCTTATCTAGATCAAATTACGTAATTTAACCTATAATTTATTGAAAAACTAAATTGATAATTAATAACTGTCCATCGTAAGGAAATCACAAAATTACCACTAAGGGCAAAATTGTCTTTCAGGCAAAAAAAATTTAGGCAATAACAAAAAATAGCAGATATTATTTGGCTACATTTTGAACCGTCGTACGTTATATTATTTGCTACATTTTGATAACTTCGTAAGTGAGCTTTCTTAAACTTTGAGCAAGTGAAAAAGTAGTCAAAAACAGTTTGTAACATTTTGCTTAAACCTTTATAATTTGCTATTAGAAGTTTATTCTCTTTTGGTTTTTGCTCGTTATTATTATTATTATTATTGTTATTATTATTATTATTGTTACTATTGTTGTTGTTGTTTATATTATTATTTGGATTAATAGGTTTTAGATACTCACCACTAATTTTTTTAATGTTGTTACTAAATTGAGTGCTAATAAAGCAAGTAAATATTATGTTGTAAAGAAACATTATTATTCCAAATGTCGACGCATCTAATATATAGTAAATCTATCTAATTGTATCAACAAAACTAATGAAAAATATATAATAAATAGGTGATAATTTGTTCTTGCGCAAAATATTACAAAATGGTATAAATATTCCTTTAAGTTTGTAAACAAACAATACAAAAAAAGGACTATAAATTGAAATGTATCTAAACATAATGCCAAATATTGTAGCAAAAAAAAATTGTCCAAATCGATACCCCTTAAACAAATAACAAGTTTGGTTTAAGTCAACTAAAATAAAATTATTATGAGAAAATTTAAATTTATACATGAATTATATGCTTCAAATTAAAGCAAACACACATAATTTTACCTTTCACAACATGCTTAGTTAAAGTGATACCTATCATTTCTTGGGTATGATGGTCACTCAAGTTGCATCTTTAGCCATTTTGTAATTTGAGAAAAATATTAAAGTTATATATATATATATATATAAAAGAAATGATAGAACAAGGCTAGGACTTAGAATTAAGAACTAAGAACGACGAGATGTTATTTGGTTATAATAATTGGATCTGTCTCTTTTATTTTGGTTATATTTTGGTGCCTATTGGAAAATTAATATTTATTTTATTTTAGAAGATGACAAGTAAAAATTGGATTAAATTAAAGCATTATTAATCAAAATCACGAATTTTGAAAAAAGTGGACAGATTACAACAATGAATAAGGTGAGATTATGCCTAATGTCAAATTCGTCTCAAGAGTTTAAATTCAATTAGAAAACCTATTTCTAACCCTATTATGTAGGGATTTAGATTTGTTTAGATAGGAATATTGGCAAGATAGGAGGAGGCTAGGTTTTGAGTAAGGAAAGAGGAGAAAAATACGTTCTTCACTTCTCCATACCACCATATTTTTGATTCTTTGTAATTTTCTCTTCATTTTTCATTTTTTCTTTTATTTTTGGTATTGGAACTAAAGTGACGTGTGGTTAAATCCAAACATTTTGATTCAAGGGGGTTTAAAACTCTAGTTGTAACCTTGTGAGGTCTTGTTCTAAACCTAGATTTTATTTTAATTCAAGTATTTCTTGTTTTGTATTCTTTTATTTTATGAGTAATCAAAATTGATTAATCCGACAAATTAATTTGTTTTTAAATATTCTATAGTTATTCATAAATTTAGTGATCCGTAATTGTCATGAACTAATGGTACAAGTAGCAAATAGGTTATTTATGGATTTGCATATTCAACTTATGAGAAACAAGAAAACTAAATTGAATAATTATAGATATGTCAATTATTTAATTTAAGGTTTAGCCTTTTTCATGAAGCTTATTGTTATCATTTACCTGATATGGAATGTTATTAAAACTAATGAATTTATGGTAAGTTTTAGTTTGAATGTTGGGGTTTGAACCAATTAATTTAAGAAAATTTGAGACTTATTTTCACTATCCTAATATGTTTCGAACTAATTGCTTCATTTAAATTTTATTAGTTATTTTGGTTTTACGACTACTATAAAAGGTTAGCGAATGAAAATTAATTTTGAGAGTTTCAACAATTTGATTAAAATTTTGACGCTATTATTGGTGAACTATTTAGTTTCTTACTTTCTTCACGTTATTTTATAGTTTACTGCTAATCTCTTGTCTTGTATGACTCGTGCTTCTCAGATAGGTGAAATGCAGTATAATTCAAAAATTGAGAAGACGACACATTTAAAGAAAGATAGTAAGCAAGAAAAAGGTCATTCAACTCAAGAAGTGATAGTTAAGATAGAATTAATGATTTGGAGAAGATTCTAATTTCCAAGAAGTTGAAGAAAAGATGATAAATCCTAACATTAGAATGTTAAGGGAGTTAGCAACGCCAAATTACAACCCTTGTGCATAAGATTTCCAAATGTTGAGGTGCTTCTCTCGAATCAGAGTTAAATACTATTCAATTTCTCATTTTAATACTTAATTGATTTATTTTAATTCCTTGTTAAATCTAGTTTAATATTTAATTAATCAAAAACTCTCCAAATTTGTTTTATCAATTAAAATTAAGAAACTAGTTTTTAGTTCACTTGTGAGTCGACCTGGTTCTATGATTACTATAAGTGTTTGGCGAATTCAAATTAAATTTAAAGGCTTCGACAACTCGATTAAATACCCTTCACTTTCCTCTTCATTTCATCATAATCTGAGCTAAGTAACCTTTTGAATAAAATATCATGTTTTGCTAATTTAGCTTGAGTTTCTTCTCCCTTGACTACTTCAGCCCTCAATGCAGCCTTAAGATTGTTCTTAAAGTTCTTCAATGATTTTCTTATATGTAAAGGTTAAAACATTTGGCTTGAAACCATAGCCAAGGCCTTTCAAACAATTACTAAGCACTATATCATAAATCTCATATGCCAAAAGTTCATTACCCTCTAATTTAGACTTCTTTATCATCTGTTCTATCTTACTCTAAAATAAATGAAGAAAATCAATATTCAATCAATACATTACTACTATATTAGTAACTCATAGATATATATAATTGAAAAAAATTGATCAAACTTTTATACTTATATAATTGTTTTCTGCTTCTTGTGACACCCATCCTTTACCTTAGTTATAACGAGTGAATTTATATAGTATGATCCCGTTACACTTTTGTCTATCTAGTTCCTTCTTAGTCTATTTTATAAAATAAAAAATTAAGACACAATAAATAATTTGATGCTTATTCATTAATTAAAGTATGACTTGCAATCATAGATCTTACATATTCATGTTTTAATTACAAATGAATTGGACCCTTGATTATAAGGTGTTTCTATTTTGATCTGCTTACCTTGCCTTTCTTACCATTTTCCTAAATTTAAAAAAAGTAGTTTAATCATTAATTCATATGACAAGATTAATATAAGGAAATGTTAATGAAAAAAATCAGAACTAAACTTTTAAGTAATACCAATAGTCGCACAAACTATTTCAATTTTCTTCACTCATTCTTTCTGGTACACAGTTTAGTGCCTCCACTTTTGAAGCAAAGGACTTATAATTCTTATGCAACTTGAAACAACAATCTCTAGTCCTTTGTTACACCTATATTGTTATTGTTATTACAACATCGTTACCTATTTCATCACTTAGAATAAAACTTATACCATTACTAGCTTCTAAATGTTTACCATGATAATAAATCTACTATAAAATTTATCTATGCCTCAAATTAACAAATGAATATATACCACAACTTGACTTTGAAGCAATCTATGCATGAATAATGAATTTTGCATTTCAAACCCATTTGATCTTTTTACGAATTTCATGAAAGTCTTCATTTCTTCTCAGTATTGATTGGACCATTTTTATGACTGATGAGTTATTCAACATTTTTCCATATAGCTATACATCTATATGTCATTTACTAAATGAGTGAATGCAATTTATGTTACAAATAGCATAATGAGTTTTGTTGGTGTAGCTATACATTTATAAGTCATTTACTAAATTAGTAGATGCAATTTATGATACAAATAATATAATGGTAATCAAAACTGACATAGCAATACCAAAAAAAAAAAAGAAATAGGTAATGATGATGGTAATAAATATATTAAACAAAAGAACTAAAAAGAAATAAAGAAACAAAAATAATTATAGAGGCAGTTATATAGTTATGGAACCTATATATTTTGAAATAACTTTTAAAGTGATTTTATTTATTAAGAATTTGTCTTTAATTATTTATATAATTTTCTTTAAAATTGCCATCACATTATGTCATAATTATTATAAATACTTCTCAATTGTAATGATAAAGCATCTAAAAATAATAATAAAATGAAAACATAAAGATAGTCATTTATTAAGAATAAGTTACCTAAAAATTAACAGTGACAATTTTTTTATTTACTATCCTGACAATTATTTTGGAGAAACAGAGAGAAAACACCAAAAAGAACCGCATGTAGTATGCCAACTCCATCTAAACTTGGGAATGTTTGTAAAAGTTGTTTGCAACTTTGAATAGGAGTTATTACAAAAATTTTGAAACTAAAACTAACGTCAGCAGTAGCACTTGACACTATTTAGAGTCCTTACTTTTTGGTTACGAGATGCCCTAGAATTAGTCTCATCAATTAATCAATTCAAAAGGATTTTTGGAGATTAGGAAAATGATGCCAAAGCTCCTATAATATATAAAAGTCAAGCCCTTACCATCAAAGTTTACATTGAACATACTTCATTGTTTTGCATTGCTTCTTAAGGTTAGCTATAAAGTAGCTATTTGTAGCTAAGGACTTTTGGCAAATGAACTTATCAAAAATGCTTTAATATCCATTGAAATCTATTTGACTAGGTAGAATATCCTTTAAGGGTCCTAGAAACAGAAAAAACATAAAATTTGGGGGGGAAAGGTGGCTCTCATACATAAATATATTAAAAAAACTAAAAACATAACTAAAAAAGTCAAGACAGCAATTGAAAATGCCTTACTATGCGCTTATCCTCTCCTGTCAATCACAAGCAGATAATACATAAGTTTTGTGATCGTTTCTCTTTTACTCAGTATCATATCAAAGAAATTTTTTTATATTAGACATGAGGCCCCTTCTGGTCTAAATGACTATAGCCCTAGCCAATGGTGATTATTTTTTTACCATATTACTATTTGATATGGGCCATTAATGCAAAGGATTGGTCGTAATTGATCCCTTTCTACTGGTTGTAGCATTTAACTACCAATCTGGCCTTATTCCTCACAATCAGGTCATTTTTTGTCGAATTTATTTCCATAAATCCACTTTAGGCCAATCATAGTTCAGTCATTAAGTTTAGGATTGAGGTGTTGCACCTGGTTTCTCTCAATTTGGTGTAGTTCCTCCTGCATAGCTAAAAGCCAATGAAGATCATTTAGTTCAATTTGATAATCCTTAGTTTTTTAAAAGAAAGAAAAGCATAAAAGGCACAAAAGTTTTAAAGTTTAGATCTTGTTTGAACTCTCTTATTTATAACACTTAATATCAATTCTAAAGGATGAGACCTCTGATGTTTCCATGGTTTAAGTATAAAAGGTGTTGGTTTAAAACTTTCTTAAGTTAGGGAAATATCAATTCTTTGACTGGTAGGAGGTAGTTTAGTAGAATTGGAACTAAAATGTTGTCTGTCATCTAGTTATTCCACTAATTCCTTCCTGACATTCTCTTTCCTCCAAAGTGCTTTGGT
The DNA here is from genome assembly GCA_027576715.1 of Erythroxylum flavicans. Taxonomy (NCBI): domain Eukaryota; kingdom Viridiplantae; phylum Streptophyta; class Magnoliopsida; order Malpighiales; family Erythroxylaceae; genus Erythroxylum; species Erythroxylum flavicans. The sequence goes on along the minus strand of JANZXP010000195.1, from coordinate 36,645,938 downwards.
GTTCATGATCTCTATCATTTTGAGTGCCTTGCATATGCTTTTCTTCTTCTTCATGATCATCATTAGTATTTGATCTTGCCAAGCCTATCCAAAAATCATCATCCTACACAGCATAATCAGGTAAAGCATCAATTTCATTAAAGATGATGTGTACACTCTTTTATGCATGCATGGTTCTTTTGTTGTACACCTTATATGATTTAATATGAAAGGAGTATCCTAAAAATACTGACTCATCACTGTAGCATCAAATTTCCATAAGTTGTTCTTATTATACATCGAAAAATGTTCTGAGATGCATAATATTTGATTTCTTGTGTTTAAACAACTCATATGGACTTTTTTCTATAAGTGGTCTAATTATGGACTTATATATGATGTAACATGTAGTTTTTATATCCTCAACCTAAAAGTTCCTAAAAAGTTCACTAGCTATAAATATCATTCTAGCCATATATTGTAGGGTTTGGTTCTTTCTCTCCATAATTCCATTTTGTTATGGGTTCTCAGGGCCAAGAAGTTTTGATCAACATCATATTCCCTGAAATAATCAATTGGTTCTTTCTCTCTACAATTCCATTTTATTACGGGGTTCTAGGGCTAAGAAGTTGTGATCAACACCATGCTCCCTGTAATAATCAATGAAGGCTAAATTATCTCTTTTAGTTCTATGATCAAAATGGAGTGAGAGTAGTTAATGTCCATAGTGCTTTTGGACCTTTATAACAAACACAAAGAACTCATCAAAAGTTTTATCTTTTGTTGAAAGAAATATAGTCCACGTTTAACGTGAATAATCATCATCTGCAACCAAAACATACCTCTTACCTCATCTATTTACCACTGCCATTGGTCCATAAAGGTCTATATGCAATAGTGGCTTACTTATGCTTACCATGATCTTAGCCTTGAAAGGATAACGGACATGCTTTCCTTTCACATAGGCTTCATGAACCTTGCTTATGTTAAACTTCCAGAAAGGTAAACTATTGGCAAGGTTTTATGAAACATGCTTTTACAACAATGATAGACTGGCATGCCTAAGTCTTTTATGCAAAAGAAGAAGATCGATTTCAAGAACATTTAAATTTGTTAGATTGACTCCAAGAAGCAAGTCAAGAATTACCTTATAAATGTTATTGCATCTCATTCCTTCAAAAACAATCTTATTTTATCATTTTTGACAATTAAACACTTATTAGAAGTAAAATGCACATTATTTCTTTTGTTACAAAATCGTGAGATATTGAGAAAATTATATTTTAAACCCTCAACTAATAGTATGTTGTCAATGGAACATGACAGCCAATTACCTACTTTACGAACACTAAGAATCTTATCTTTCATGTTGTCGCCAAAAGTCACAGTTCCATCATAGAAGTCCTTGCGTAAGAGGAACTTAGATTTATCTCTTATCACATGCTTAGAACAACCACTGTCAAGTTATCACTAGTTGTTCCCCATATTCCAGTTCATAAAACATATTAAGATTTAGATTTAGGAACCCAAACGTAAGATTTAGATTTTGCTATTTGTATCAATCCTTTATGACAATTATGGATCACTAAATTCCTGGATAGCGATAAAATAATTAATATTAAATTAAATTGTCAGATAAATCAAATATCAATCATTCATGAAATATGATAATTCAAAACAAGAAATACTTGAATTAAAACATGAATAAAAGTTTGAAACACCAAACTACACAAAGTTACAATCAGAGTATTGAATCCTTTTGAATCAAAACGATGAGTTTAGCCACACATGGCTTTCGCTCCAATAACAAAAATAGAAGAAGACTAAGAATTGCTAAAAACGTAAAAAGAGAGAACCTTTTTTCTATTGTGAGGAACATCTCTTTTATATTGTTTTCTAATCTAATCATAATCTAATTCTAACTTATAAAGATATCTATCTAAAACGAATTCAAAATCAAACTCCTATATGATAGGGATAAGAAGAAGTTTCTCACTTAAACTCTAACCCTTCAAGTGATTAGCCTTATCCACTACATCAATCTCTTCACTTTATCCAAAATTTGAGATTATCATTAATAGAGTCCCAATTTGATGCAATATATACTTTTTATCTCCTAAAACAAAACAAACATTAATTTTAAAATTTAAGTACAAAAATAAATTCAAAACAAAGGAGATAATATCAAATAATTTGTCAAGATAAGATCTTATCAATCCCTTTATAACATAATTAGTTTTTAAAACATTCTTCTTAATCCACACATGCTTTATATGAGCATATTTTTTTCATTAGCCTTTTGAATACAATGACAATAAAACATATGATGGCCTGACTTATTATAATGCATGCAAACAATATACTTAGGAAGACCAACATATTTCCTTTTATTCTATGACTCTTTCTTTTTCCCAACAAAACCTAGCCTATATCTCGCCCTACGGGCTTTAATAAGGCATTTAGTAGGTTCCTTAGCTTGCTTTTTACCCTTATTCTCCATTTTTCTTGTACTTTTAACTAGTTTATTTATCAAATCCTACTTTTCAATTTCAAATTTGCATCTTGTTTGGATAGTTTTCCAAACTGTGAGTTTAATAGACAACAGTTATTCTTTTCTAGTTCCATGGCCTTTTTCTTTTAGGTTAAAATTTTCCTCTTTATAAGTCTTTATTTCATTTTCATACATGATTTTCTTTTTAATCATGACTTTTAAATCTTCCTTTAACCTAGAATAACATCTTTTAAGATATTAACTTTATGAGTAATATCTTCATAATTATTTATAAGAAAGCCACACAAATCAATCAATGCTTCTTTCAAGTAAGTTTCCAAGGTCTTTTCCATTCATATGTACTTACTTTAGAGCCATCATCAGCATACGTTGCACTTTCCTCCAACTAAGCCATCAAACAAAGATTTGCTGTATAGTTGGAGCCTTCATAATTGACCTCACTATCATTTAAATCTCTCTATGTTGGCATCATGGCTCATCCAAACTTTTTCTTATCAATTTTGTTTCCATATTCCTTACCATGTTCTTTGTTTTAATCCTTCCAACGTTCTTTATCTTTTTCGAGGTAATCCTTGATCATGCGGTCTAAACTACCACATTTAAAGCAACCATCAACATTCTTCTTAGAAGAAGAAGAAGAGGACTTATCCTTGCTAGTGTTGCCCTTTTGGGTTGACTTTGAGTTCTTAAGGAACTTCTTAAATTTTGTGCTAGCATAACAATGTCTTCATCATTTGAGTCTTGAGTCATTCTTACTCAAATTTTCCTTAAGAGCAATCCCTTTGTCCTTCTAAATTGGATTTTATTTCTTTAGTACTATCTAGTATGTCATAATGGTAACAATTATATCCTTTAAACACAAGGTAGAAAGATCCTTCGCCTCTTGGATAGCAGTAAAATTAGGCATCCATTTTGGAGACAAACCATGAAGAATTTTCTTAACCTTTTCTTCGATGCTATCGTTCTTTCTAAGGGAATTAAGCACATTGATAATTTTAATAAATTGAGCAAACATATTATGAATAAATTCACTTTCATTCATTTTAAATAGTTCATATTGTGTTGTTAGTAAATCTATCTTATAGTCGTTTACTTGAGAGGTACCTTTATGAGTTACCTTAAAAAGGTCCTACATCTCTTTAGCAATTTTAAGCCTAAGACATCAATTGTATTCTTGAGATAACAAGTCATTCTAAATCCATTTCTTAACATTTGCATTCTTCTTCATCTTCATGTTTTCCTCCTTAGTGAACTCAAATTTTGGGATTTCTTCGTTGGTAACATCAGTCTTGGTACATGTACACTTGAGAGGACCATTTTTAATAATCAATAAGACCTCATAATCTTTTGAATGAATCCAATCAGCTATGCATTATTTCCACAAACTGTAGTATCTTCCATTGATCAAGGGAGGGACTTGATCAGAGTAACCTTCCTTAATCTTCCCAGGTGTTCATATCATTTTGGATCTCTCCTCAAATGTTAGCCTATATCTGGGAGAACCTGCTCTAATACTAATTGTTTGATAGATAAAGTACTGCTCAAGAGGGGGTGAATTGAGTAATAAGAGTTTTCACAGTTCAAACTTTTTTTTCAAAGTTGTTAACTAAGTTAAAATAACAAAGAACAAAATGTAAAGAACTAAGATATAGGATTTTTATGTGGGAAACCTCTCCGGCTCGATAGGAAGAAAAAACTATTATGGGATTTTCAAGTGATTATACTAACTTGAGAGCCAATTCAATGGTACATATGGATCCAAATCTATCTCATACCCCCAATTAATGAAGAATTACACTCGTAGTTCTTAACGCCCCAACTGTTGTTACTCTCTAAGGACCTCTCAAAGTCCTCTAACTGTTACAAAATACTAAAATAAAGTTACCTCAGACATTCCTTAGATAAGCAGAAAGGTACAGTAGAACTTGTGAGAGAACTCGAGATGGAATGAAGAACCTACTAGCCAGTGGAAAAGATAGATAGAACTAGTGCATTGGTTTGTATGTGTGTGCAAATGCTCAATATGAATAACCTAATTTTATATCACACCACATACACAAAATGAACTTTTTATCCCTTATTTATATACTTCCTATAATGGTGAGTGATTCTAAAAAAGAGAAGATTCATTTAGAAATGATAAAAACATGCCAAAGATAATTTTATCTAATATATCTTAACAACATTTTGCCATCTTATAATTTAAATTTTAATAAATTCAACCTATTACATTTCATCCCAACCAAGTGATCCTATCTTTTAGCAAAAGGAGAACATATGAACCTCTTTGATATCTCAGCAATTTCTAACTTCCAATGCAAATGATAAGCATAAATTTTCTTTTCAAAGCACTCACATAAAGATGTCCAAGTTTTTGCAACAATATCTAACACTTAATAATTACACTAAAATTTTTATTAAATGAAGAAAGTTCTCCTCATTTGTAGGAAAAGAGATTCACTTCCACTTTTACATCTTGCTAACTAACTCATGCCTAAACTTATTGAATTGGACAATTTTTTTCTTAGGAAACAAAGTACTCATTTAGGCCACATAAAAACATTTATATTTATGATTCAATTTAGGCAAGCACAAGATAATAATACAAAGACAAACTTTATCTAGGAATGAGCTTATCAAATATAAAACCTAACAAAATGCAACTTATTAAAACCAATTTATATCTATCCTAAATTAGCTCACGTAAGAAAAACTCCTAAACTAATTTTGACTAAAACAAATTATGTCAACAACATATATAACGAGACATCCTATAAAACTGCTAAAATGTTACCACTAGACTAAAATGCAACAACGTGAATATACACTAAATAATGCAATTTTATGTGCATACATACATGCAATATGGAAAAGTTCCATCAATTGCTTACTAATAAGACAACGTTGTATGCCATCCAAGACTCCCTTATATGAAGAGTAAAATTACAATAAACAAAAATAAAAACAAACTCCATCCTTTAATGTGAAGTTAGTTAACCATAATGACGAAATGCTCTTTTTTTTTACAATATGCAACTTATATACCTCAAGAATAAAGTTAGCTTATTACTATTTTGTCATCATAAAAAACAAACTGGTCCAACATACTTTAATTTTAACTTTATTAAAAAAGGAAATCTAATTAAATTATATATCTTTACCATGAAAAGAAAAACGAATTCAAATTCTATATCTTCACCATATTCTCGTGTTTCATAAATCTATAATTAAGTTTAAGGCTATAATCAAGATCTCTTTACACTCAATTGGAAAATGGCTAATTCCACATTCACTCTAGTGCCTTTGTTTAAGAACGGACTCAATATCAATATTATGAATACTGTATTGGTACTAGTATCGAATTTGGTTTTAGTACAATACTGTATCGATACTGGTCAATATTATGTACTGTTCATGTTTTTTTAATTACAAAATAATCTCTTAATATATTGTGCTATAAAATTTATAAATTTACATCAACCTTATCATAAAGATCATAATAATAGAATTTTGAAATAACAACAATATATTTATTTCTATTAATATTACTTTTCACGTATTTCATATAAAACCAATGACTATAATTAATATAAAAAAATCCTCCGAAGTATATATATATATATATATCATATAAATATAAAATTAAGGATAATATTAAGTACTTAAAATTTTAAAATTTCGTCATATAATAAAGAGTTACATCAAAACATCATATCGAAAGAATAATAAACTTTATGACCCTATAAGTATTACAACAAGAGTTCATGCCAAGGAGCACAACTAATTAGAAACGAAACCTAAAACAAAAACATTTATAGTTAAAATTTTTGTATTTATACTACATATATAGAATTTAACATATGCATCAAATATAAGTGAAATTAAAAGAAAAGAAAAGAAGAAACTTGAAAGTTTATTCGATCAAATACTCACTCAAATGACACTGAACCTAACTTTCATTTGGTACAAAATTCTCATCATTAAGAAGAGCCTTATCATTACCATCCTTCAAATTCATTGCACCAAATGACATATCGATACTTTCTAATTCAAGATTATCTTTCAATTCATTCTCATCTATCAAACTCGGTTTCTCATAAAACTAATCAACTAAAAGATGGATATGGTTAAAACAAATTGGATATAAAAAACTACTTATTCTATTAAAAGTGTTAGTAAACAAATAAAATTAAATTATTAAGAAAGTATAAGAAATTATATTCAACTCAATAATGATGATAACATAACTTTCTTGAAGCTTTAAATTGTATCAAACAAGACCAAGTCGTTCAATCTTTTGTATTCTAATTTATTCCTTTTCTTAGAATGGATGAATTCAAATGTGCATTAATTCTTTTGATACCTTGTTACACTCACACATTGACTCATAATTCGAATTGCAAACCTTTGCAATTTTGAAACACTACTTTTGAATTGGTCATATCGAGCAACTATAAGACAATAAAAGCAACCTTATAAGCAAAATAAAGTGATGATTAATTTCTAATAAGTAACAAAAGTAAAAAAATATTTGTATTAAGTTTGTCTCTTTGACAAATAGCAATAAGTATTCCAAAATCACCAGAAACATCCTTGTAAACCTCCTTTTGTGAGCCTACGAGATCTCACATCATCTCATGGATAAAAATTGTTAGAATAGTTAGTACTATTCTCATATTAACTTCAGCTTCCTTTATAAAACTTGGTCTAAAGTAAAAATAGACATTATGATTCAAAAATTTTGCAGTTGCAAACAATAAAGTAAAGTTACCTTTCTATCTCTCATTGATAACTACAAGATAAGGTATATACAAAGAAGACTTATTTTTTATATTAGCTTTGGTTGCTTCCTTCGTTATCTTTATAGCACCATAAAAAATAACTCACTACAATAAAATCAACAACACCCAATAGAAATTCCATTGACACGCAGAGTTTAGGGAGGTCAAGTAGTACACAGCCTTACCCATTAGTAAAGAGGTTGTTTTCAAATGACTCACATAAAGAGGAAAAAATAAAAAAATAATAAACAATACATAAAAATTACTCACTGTTGTCTTTTATTCACTATCAGCCAGACGAGGTACTTTTACCAAAGGCTTACGAACTCGAATTATAAATTAACATTAAGACTAAAATTCATTATTATCAAGTATAACTTTATAAACCTCCACTCTAGTATTAAACTTGGAATGTTGAGATGCAACCAACCTATATCTTGTAAACATTTATCTTAACCCCTTCATCAGAACAAAACATTGAAGTGATAAGAAGTTAGTCACAAATCCTATAATAGTAAGATGTTACAAATTTCTATCATTAGTAAAATCCTTTCTCATCAAATTTAGAACTCGTGTACGATTATAGATGAACTTGGTTACTTTTTTTATTTTATGCATGGTTTCATTAATGATAAGAAAATATCTAACATCTCATATAATTTCCAACATCAGGTCAATACAATATGCATCAAAAGCAGTTCAATAAAAAGAATTATACCTGCTTTGCAATCTTTTTCCAACTATTTGTAAGCAGAATTATTAAGTAATGAACTGAACATTTCTAACATAAATTCATTCACAACTTCATTAAAATTTTGAAATAGAGTATCAGCATTTCTAATAATCCAAATGCATCAGTGAACTTCAAAAACATGGTCCCCTTAGTAGCATAAATCAAAAAATTGATAATAAGCTTTCGTCTTCTATTTGTCCAACTATCATATATGATTGAATACTCATAAGTTCCTAAATCATTCTTCATTTATATAACTATTTATTTCATAAATAGAACTACTTAGAAATTTACTTTTATATTCATCAATTTAAGGAGCTTTATATCCTAGATAGTAAGAGGCAATAACATCAATTATAGGCTAGTAATAATAAGACTTGGCAGCATTGAATAATATACTTAAATCATACCACCATCTAAACATTACATTATCCACATTATGAGCGGCTTCTTAAGATTATAAGACATTATGAATTGAAGGTCGAGCTTCAAGAGTTGTTCGTGGAGCAAAAAAGTTAGACATATATCTTCTTCTCTTCCTCATATTAGGTACAACATTTCCTTCTTATTGGAAAGAAAAATCACTTTCAACATTCCTAGTATCATCCTGACCATCAAAAAAAGAACTTCTACTGTTAATTTCGCAGTTCAATTTTTGCCTTCTATCTTTCTCACGTTGATATTCTTTAAGCAAAATCTTCATTTGCCATTTCATATTATGACTCACTTTCTTACAAGGCTTTACATCACATTTAATCTAGTCAAATGCTTCTTTAATTTGGTGATCCCCCCACCTTTTAAATTTTATTACAATACAAACAAATAGTATGATTCTTCATTATAAGAACTAATCTAGCATGAGCCTAAGCTGCATCTTCTTAAACCTAAAGCAACTGAATTACCAGGAGCACTTAAACTTCCGTTCATTTATCTGTAAAATAAGTAAAGACATATTAAAAGTAAAGTAATAATGTAGACGAAACAATTTGAATGTGGAATAGATATGTTAAAAAGTCAAATGAATCATTTCAAAATCCAAACTGTAACTTTCAACACTATATAGACTCAATACTAAAATAGATGCCATTTATAGAATAACTTCTGTCTACAGACATAAAATAGATAACTCCATAATAAAATATCTCTGAGCATCACAAAATGCAACCAATGTAGATCGCTTTATGGTGACAAAATTAAATAAAAATTTAAACAATTAACGTAAATTAAATGGAATTGATTTCATTAACAAAACTCTGCCACGAATAAGAAAACCTAACATGAATAACAAAAACATCTATGTAGAAATTATAGCCTTAATACTTGCAATTTTAACTTCAATTTTCAAGATATATCATAATAATAATAATATCAGTTATCTTAATTTGACATAAGCTATCCTAGAAACTATGAAAGAGAGGAAAATTATTCCCAAAAAGAGGTTCATCGTATTAAATCAAAGGTTGTGATTTAAGTATATCTTACTATTTTCCAATACCCACAAGACATTAATATTAAGATTTGTTGAAATATTTACAATTTAACATTATGTTAGACTAGTGAATAATGAGTATACTCATAAAAAATCTTAGAAATTAATGTAATCATGAAAGAATTAAATTAATTTATGTTTAATATAATTATAGAAAAATTAAATTATCTAATGTTTTATATCTATGTTTAATATAATGTCAGAAAAATTAAATTACTGTATATTTAACTATTAATTTTTGTGTAAATAATAATAAAAAAATTATTAATTATTAATATATAATTCAAAGCACACATAATCAAAATTAGAAATAAATGATTAATTGTTAATGTTACGAAGCAAAAAAACAAAGGGAAAAACGTTGTATAATTTGCAAGCGTTGATCGATAAATTATTTTTCAAGTCTCAATCAATTGATTCAATTCCCTTAATTGACAGACATTCAAGCCTAAAACAGGAAATACAAAAATCTTTATCTAGCAAAAACCAACCAACACTGTCATTAATTCTAATTAATGAACCATGTGAACCCATCCCGTAGCCACAGCACTGGCACACCGCACAGACACAAGTCCACAACACAACTACATAAGGCCAAGGCTATACTAAATTATGTAATATGTAATGATACTTTAGTTACGTGTTTCAAATCGAACGTGAAAAGATAAAAAATAGAGAAATGTAAAAAATACCTAATTTCAGTTTTAAAACTTCAAATAAGCTTTTCGAAGTTGAAACGAGTCTGAATTCACTGTCGTCTTTACGAGAATTCGTCATTGAGACGCCGTCGAAATTTTTCTACAATTTTCTCAATACGTAAGCTCTCTTAACGAATCAGAAATTCCTTATACTTACGATTAATATGAGCAACAGCAGGAGACCTTAACATTTATATATAGCTTCCATATCAAGCTTCCTCATCACAAAGTCGATATGGACAAAGTTCACACTAATCAGGATCTATTTTTTATCCAAACTTCGACCTATTGATTTAGATCGTTTATTGGGTCATTTTATTATTTTTATCCGGATCAAATTACGTAACTTAACCGATAATTTAATTGAAAACCAAAAATATAACTAAATGTTGTCTAACTTATAAGAATGGACAAAAAAGTCCAACAAACTACTCACACTATCAGAACCAGGCCATACCTTTAATAGGAATAGGGGAGGTTACCTGACCAAGATTTACTCTTAAGATTTTCATAAAGAGTAATAAAAAAATTCTTATTATTATTTTTTTTTTCAAGAGGTCACTTTAAAAAGTAAACTCTCATAAAATAAAAATAAAAAGAGACAAAATATGAAATTTTTTTACTTTATCCAAGCCTGTAAAACTTCAGTAACGAATCACACACGATGGACAACAATCTAAAGACTGAAGAGGAGAGAAAACGTGGAAAGTTTTCGTAAGGAGTGAGAGCGACCAAGTGAGGACGAGGGCTACTAGGGTTAGATGACTAAGGTAGGTTTAAGTTTTTTTTCATTCTAGTCTCATATTTTGTCAAATTTACAAATCAGGATCAATATTCATTGGTATTTTGTGTACCAGTACCTTAGGCCAGTATGGAATTAAGTATTAACTACTACCATAATATTTTTCGGCCGGTACGGTATACTATCCACTTCTCTGCTCAACATAGACCCACCATGAGAAACCTCGATTTCTTGTTGAGGCTGCTTTGGCTATCTTGTTTCCGGAAGAAAGTGTAGTTTCACCAGTGACGATGACTGCTTTGAGGATGTATGTGATAGTGAAAAGAAGAGGAGTCGGAGTGTAAGATTTGATGCCCAAATCTAAAGTGTAAATACAAGCAAAAGACACGGCTTAAAAGTGTGAAATGGACAAAGTTGACACATTTGAGTCGGCTCAAGAAGTTTGTTCAAAAGAGGAAGATGGCACGTAAAGCTAAAGAGG
>JANZXP010000195.1:36605739-36625233 GCA_027576715.1 Erythroxylum flavicans | reverse complement strand
CTAGCGCTTGTTGTTGCGCTGCTATCGTCTCGTGCATCTGACGCATCTGTTCCCGCGTCTGTTGCAACTCGGTGGACCCAAAACCCGTTGACCGGCCCATGAGCCGGGCCGGGCCTGTTTTGACAACCCTAACAAAAACAATGAAAAACTATAAAATAAAAGAAAAGAGGATAATTGAACTAGTACTCTTCTAATACTAAAAGAATCTAAAATTGCACTTTGAGAAGTATGAATTGGCGGTGTGTATCACGATCCAACAATGAAAGAACATTAGATCACACTTGAATCCATGACTTTAAATTGTTTTTAACTTAAAACACATGCAATAAAAATCAAATCATATGAAAACATAATAAAAATTATTGTTAAAGATTCATAAACTAAATTGGATTAAAAATACCTAACTTATTAGGTTACCTACCAACAAGCATTTTTTACAAGCCTTTTAGTTATACTCTTGCCTCAAGCTTGTCACTCATGCGAGATCCTTAATGGAAGGCTTGATTATACTCTCCTTTGGTCCTTTAATCTTCTCAAAGTTCTTCTTTCTAATCATAGGCTCATTAGCTTCCAAATTTGCCACATGCTTCATTAGGGTTGTCCATATCCCCTTCTTCTCCCTGTATGGTACAAGTATCCAGTGGATCCTGTAAGATTATTTCCTGTATAATATAAAACATCTAAAGAGAAATAAGTATCATCTTTATTAAATGGATGTCTCGATATCTTAAAAACTACTTCCTCGTCCCCTACCCTCATAATTAACTTTATATCATAGACATTTTCATAACAGTAGTTAAGGAAGGTCTTTTTAAAATCAAAGTAACCTCTACATACATCATCCTATATCCAAAATTACAAAATCAACAGAAAGATGAATTTGTCAACCTTAACTAAAATATCTTCTATAATACTCATAATATACTTAATTGAACTATATACTAATTGAATGCTCATCCTAATTAGTTTAGGTTCATAGTTTCCTAATCTCTTAAACATGTCATATAGTATTAAATTAATATTATCTCCTAAGTCCACTAAGCCATTTTAATTGACAAAATAGCAATATTACAAAGGACAGTAAAACTCTATGGATGTTTGATTTTTTTAGGATAGCTTACTTTATAAGATGGCAGAGCACTCTTCACTTAATTTCACCATCAATAATTCCTTGAGCCTCTTCTTATTAGAAAAGAGACCTTTTAATTATTTAACATATTTTGACATCAAAGAGCTTTAACAAAAGGTATATTAATATGTAATTGTTTAAAATCTCTAAAAACTTACTAAATTTATCTTCCTGTCTATTTATCTCAAGCCTGCTTAGGTATAAAATTCTCGATTAGCACTCTTTGATCACTTTTTTCTTTAGCTCCTCCTTTTTCTCTCTCTCTTTGATCACTTCTTTCTTTAGTTGCTCCTTTTTCTCTTTCTTCTTCTACTCATCCTTCGTTTCTTGCATAACATCATTTTTCTCTTCAACTTTTGGCTTCTTTCTACTACTTAAAGTCACTATATTCATTTGCTCCCTCATGTTTGACTCAATGTTACTAGATGATATACCTAACTATTTTTTTAGATATAAGTTTAACAAGTTGTCCAACCTCAATTTTCTTGTTGTAGATGGACACTTGTTAATTTCGAAGAAACGCTTCAATACTTTAGAATGAGTATCAGATGTAGTAATAAATGTTGTCATGATCTCCTCAAGGCTTGGCTTCCTTTCATATTGTTATTGTTTCTGGAATCCAAGTAGAGTTTGATTGTTGCATAAAAAATTTGGATGTTTCCTTTAGCTCATATTATAAGTAGTACTATAAGAGTTATACTGAGATCAATTTCCTACAAAATTTACTAGCTTAATCAATTACCCTATGTGATCAAGTGTTTGACATTCATGATTAGGGTTTCCTTCATCACAAATATCATATCTTATGGCTTGTACTAGTTGAGCTATCAATTTCATATTGTTGATCTTCTTACCCAAAGCATCCAATTCTATCTCTAATTTTGTCACCACATCAACATTATGAATGCCACTTAATTTTTTCTTTAGTCTCAGGTTCCTCATTGATAATTATTCACAACAATATTTTCAATAATCTCTTATAGTTCTCCAAGAATTTTAAATCTTGTAGCCCACCTGAAGATGCAACAATCAATTGTTGAATTAGATAGCTCAATCTATTATGAAATATTTGTATATATATGAAGGACAGTGAGAGAAAGTACTTATTTTTAGTTTTATATGTTGAAGATATCTTATTCCTTGTTAATGACACTGATATGTTGATTAAGATAAAATAATTATTGTTTGGCCATTTTTACATAACGAATCTTAGTGAAGCATTGTATGCTTTAGACATACAAATTATTTATAGTAGGGTTAATGGTGTTCTCACATTATATCAGTGCACTTATATTGATTGTATCTTATAAAGGTTTAATATATATTCTTGTTCTTCTATAAATACTCCATTTGTGAAGGATAACAAGGCCCAATATTCCTGAATGATAATGTGAGAGATCAAATGAAAGCAATCCCTTATGCCTTAGTTATTAATAGCCTGATATATACCCAAATATTCACAAGTCCTTTGTGGTTGTAATGCTTAGTAGATAATTGAGCAATCTTGGACAAAGTTATTAGAAAGCGATTAAAAAATTCTTAACGTATCTACAAGGTATCAATGATCTGATGTTGACATCTTAGCGTATTAACACTCTTGAAGTGGTTGGTTTTAGAGACTCTGATGATGCAAGTTGTGTGGATGATAGGAAATCTTCGTTTGGGTACATCTTTATATTGACAAGAGGAGTTGTTTTGCGAGAAAATTTCAATAAAAACTTACAGCTTCTTTAACTATGTAGCAAAGTATGTGGCATGTTATAAGGCTATTTGTTATACAATATGGTTACAAAATTTCATTTCAACATTGAGAGTTGTGGATTCCATTTTAATGTCGCTAAAATTATATTGTGACAATTATGTAATTGTATCTTCCTCTCAAAACACTTAGTGCACTTCTTATTCTAAGCATATTGATATTAAATTCTACTTTGTCAAAGAGAAAGTTGCAGAGTCTCTAATTAATATTGAACACACACATATGAACAACATTTTAGTATACCCACTAACTAAAGGCTTATTTATCTATATGTTTCAAGAATAATTCTCCTGTATGAGATTCTTATAAGCCTAATTTTCTTTAATTTAGTATAAGTTTTCGTTCTACGTATGCTTTATGAACATTGCTCAAAATTTGTGTAATACATGCATATTATAGGTGTTGTATCACTATTTATGACATTTTGTAGCTCTATATTTTTAATGCGCGAGAAGTTGATGATATTCATTTTGTTGAATCTATATTGATGTTATTGTCATGTTTATAGATTAGTAGTACCTAATTATGTACAACCCATATATCCTATCGGTGTATTAGTTATGTATGATTAGTTTGGTTACATATATTAAAAGTATTATGGTATGATTATAAGGCCAAATGGGAGAATGTTGAATTACTTAGTGTAAATTAATATAATCTTATGACAATTAACATCTTAATCATGTACATGTGATATTTTAGCCATTTATGGGATGGACATTATATTGTTAACCGTAGCCTTGGGTCCATTCACAAATCTCGTCCAAGCCTATCAATTTGACTTTTTGATCAACTAAAAAATGTATTTTAACCTAATTGATTTATTCTTAATATATTCTCATCTATTGTCAATTTGTGTGTTGAAAACACCAAATTCAAATGGACTTGGAATTCTTAAAGCTTTCATATTGCATTTTCTTTAGCCCAATCCAACCCCTGGCCCAAAATGGTTTTTCCAATGACATCTCTATCCCCAAAATTGAACCCAAATTACACGGCATTCTCCACAACATCAAACCCGAGGCAAACGCATTTCAGTAATTCAGACTCTGCCGGAAAGGTTAAAAAAAATCAGGATAACGTTGGTCATCTCTTCACACCACTAGAGCGACTGAGAGAGCTCTTCTCAAACCAAAATGGCGAGGATCTTCACCCCCGCGCTTTCGACAGAATCGGTGTCCTTGGCATCTCCCCGGCTTAGCCTTGTTCCTTCGACCCCGTCTATTGGGAAACTGCCTGCTGCTGGGGTTAGAATGGTCCGCACTACGGTGAAACGAGCTACGGCATCTTCGTCGGCCACGGGGAAGAGAGAGCCACGTGGGATTATGAGGCCTCGCCGTGTTTCACCGGAAATGGCTGAGCTTGTAGGAACCAACGAGATTTCTCGAACCCAAGCTTTGAAGGTCATTTGGGCCCACATCAAGGACAACAATCTTCAGGTTCTGACTCATGCGTAATACTTCATTTTTATGTGTTTTAATACACTCACTCGAAAGTCTATGGATAAAGTTGCTCTGGGTCTTTATGGGTTTTGGAAATTTCTTCATTTTATCACGAGGACTTGCATATACAATTTATACTTTCATGTACAGATTAAATGTGTTGACATATTAAATGTTGTTATAATAAGTCTGTTATGGCTTAATCGATGATGAATTGTCAACAATTTTCAAGCTTATAGGACTTAAGCTGTATTAGGGGGATTAAGAATGTGAACACTTGTTGAGATATCGGAAAATTATGGCGGAATTAGTGGAGGGATATTGTCATGTCCTAGAAATTGTCTGCTTCTTGTTTTCACAATCATAATTGTTATTAAGACTAGGAAACTAGCAACTCGTTGGGATCTATATATAGCATTTGCACGTATCTTTCCCCAGATGATTGTTTTCTTTGTAAATTTTAAGACTATGCTTGTGTCAATGGAGGCAATGCCATATTATGAATTTGACTCTTACGCTTAGCAGTGCCATGTTATACATTTGACTCATACTTATTTTCACCCTCTTCTTACTCATCAGGACCCTAATAACAAAAAGATCATAATCTGTGATGAGAAGCTGAAGAAGATTTTTGGTGGCAAGGACCAGGTTGGATTTCTTGAGATTGCAGGGTTGATTAGTCCACACTTCCTCAAGTGACGCTGGATGGGAACGGAGTCAGAAACTGTGGATTTGACTTTTGGGTCTAGGGCTGTCATTTTGTGGGAGAATTTGGTGAGGAAGGCACAATGCTGCTTAAAGCGTTTGTTGTTGACCCCTATTTTGGCACTTGCTTTGAAAGACCTAGTGTTAATCTTCGAAGTTTCTTTTTTGGGATTTTGTTCAGGGGGGGTATTTTGGATGAAACCCTTATTAACTGCTATTTTGTTTTGAAGATCCTAAATTTCAGTTAGGATGTATATGCTGCTCTATCATGGCCAAGTTTCTATGTAGTAAAAGGTTTCATGCAAGCAAAAAGCCTTGTCTTTTCCATGGATGGATTTGGTTGTACTCTACATTTTGGTTTACTTAGCCAACCTCATCAAAAGCCATTCTTTGAGATAGTACTACTCCTGCACTTGCAAGGTTTGGTTGGTCTACAAGCCCTTCAGGGCATTTGGTTGAAATGCTATTTAAAAAGTTGTTTTTATATTGATACACCGAATCCCATTCTTGAATACGTTCTATATGTTTGAAAGTCTCATTTTGACTTTAAAGTATGGTATATTGTCTGTCATACAGTGCTTACCGAACAAATAAACCTTCTATAATAATGTTGGTTTGGGGCCACAAGAATTTGCATAAAAAGTAGTATCCATACAACTATAATAGAGTTTAAAAAGCATTCTATGACCAGGTTTCAGCAATATAATTCAAATTTTCCATGTTTGACAATCTAAGCAGATTGTGTCAGCCTTCATGCCGAAAATCAAACTATGGACGGTACTAAATTTGGCCAATATCAACTGAAAACAGACGTCAGATATAACTTTTCTAGAAACTCGCGAGTGTATTTAGTCATGAACATTTGTCTCCTCTCTGCTTGCAGTCCATGTTAAGAATAACCTAAGTAGGGCTAGAGATCGTCTGTTCTACATTACCTGATCCATTCCTGTGCCAATTACTTCCATTCACATGTTTCAAAATAAATAAATGGGTCAGTGTAAAACATGTGGATGGAAGAAGTTGGAACAGGGATGGCACAAGAAATGTGGAACAGACGATAATCTCCTTCCCCTAAGTAGGGTCATCATGAATTAAGTTTCCATTTCAATGCAGTGCAAATAACGGAGGACCTAGTTGATTAGTCTGTTGGGTATTCGTTACCTAATCAGGAGATTTCATGTCGCCAACAAACATCATATGTAGTGGAACATGCAGTGCACAAAAGGCAGGAAGTCCCGAGTTTTGGAAAAGAATATCTCAACTGGCAACAAAATGGGGGAAGATCTTCACTTGGAAAAAGACTTTGCAAGTTGTTTTCGTCAGCATCCACCGATCAAGCAATCACTTATCTACACAAGTGTGTTCAATTCCTTCGTGAATCCCATATGTTCAGCTATATGCAACACCACCATACGTGGGACTAAGAACACAATGTAAGAGATAAACAAATTGTCAGACGTAGCCCCTTAGAATGTTTTTCTTGGTTCAAGTGATTGAATGAATCAGATTCTCCTCGGCTTGATCCGTATTAAGGGAGAAAATATCAACAGGAGCAGTTGTGCATCCAATTCCATTGTTCTTCTGTCTAACATCCGGGGAGATTTTTTGGTGATCAAGGTAAATTACTATCACTGTGATATCATCATGAAAATGACGCCTAATCCCCTTTTCAATTTTCTTCATGTCATTATATCTCATCTCTCTTTTCTTTGCTGCTTCCTGAAGAGCAGCACTCACTAATCTCTTCGCAATCCCCTGCAAGCATCAAATCAAACAATGAAATTGTTAAACCATTTGAACCTGTCCCATGTCTAAGACTAACTGCAGGTTGAAACACCGAAGCCATGTGCTATACTTCCAGTACAATTGAAACTATTATATGATTCTACCTACAGTTTTTAATCAGTCCTACTTATAACAGGGCTGCGAAATATGTCTCCGCTGTCCAGCTTCAAGATTCAACTTGCCTAATTTCAAAGTTCAAAATTTCTCCAACTTTAAACCTGTGACCACAAATGATAAAAGGATTTGAAGTCAAAGTCAAAGACTTACGGCTCTTGGGTTTTTGAAAACGATGTTAACTGCTGTTTCATCACTCAATTGTTCCCAAAGACCATCTGAAGCAAAAATCAAGAACAAGTCTTGTGGCCTGAGCTTTCTGATCAGGATTGAGGGTTCTGCTGTCATTACAGGACGCTTCAAAGGAACAGGGTTTCCAAATTGCTGAAATATGGGGTCTCTGTTGAATTCAGGCTTCTTAAGATAGACATCCCCTATAGATCTTGATACCTGAAGAAAGAAAACTGAAGGTTTATACAACTGTTTCCTCCAACACATGCCTTGGGATTGAAAATCAGCTCCCAGAAACTAGAAACTACTACTTAATCTCAAGATCAACACATAAATTTCCATGCTCTTGTTCAAGTGAAGAAAAAGAAATAAAAATCAAGAACAGATAAAGTTCTCATGCACACTTTCTAGAATTTGAAAGATACTGCTTCACTTGACTGCATGTTGCACCAAACAAGAGTCTGAAGAATAAAAACTCCTAGAATGCTCGAAATATGGAAGAAATCCACCTTTTCATTCACAACTATAATATGTGATGAGAAGACTACTTGGATGCTTCATAACTTTAGAAAATTACCCATTAGCATCAAGACATTCACAATGATGAAATACATGGGTTGACTCCTAAATTATTTGACGTCATACATTCAATTCACCTGACATTATCGACCATTGATCAATCAATTCCCGCAATATAATTAGAAAAAGCAGACTTTGAAATCAGCTTGGAAAGAAGAAACCTGTTCTACCTGGATGATGCCCTTTATCCTCCAAACTCCACGCGTATAAACTACAACATGGGAATCATCCGGATGAAGCGCCTCAACCTCCTTCCTCACTTCCTCCACAGAAACATTATGATCAGTTGACAGCCTTTCTGCAACAACCTTTTTTTTCTTAGTCTCATGAGCTCTCCTACCCAGTACTGCCCTTGAGTCCCCAAGGTTCGCAACATACAGTACGTTATCCGATATTGCACCAACTAAACAACATGATCCGACTGAAGCAATTTGTGGCTTTACTGGCAATGACCGCTTTACCAAATGACAAAAGTCCTCTTCGGTTGCATTAAATGCCTTTTTTATAACATCTGCTGATATTCCCCCTTGTTCAATTGCAAATTCTACAATTAAGACAAAATAAAATCAATAAAGACAGAGATGCAAAACTGTCATAAACACATAACTATGTTATTCAAAGGTGGACATGGTTCAAAGAGATGACAGCCAAATTATAAAAAATTCCGCCCCTTTTGCATCTCTATTTGCAACAAAGTAAAAAGCAAAATAAACCTCCAAATTGATGAACTTGATAGCGGTTCACCGCATTCACTCTAGTTCCCATTCGATAACTACTTATTTCTGAAATACTCAACTCAAATAAGCTGAAAACTGACAATTCAACGAATAAAGAAGAATGCTTCTCACTCGTTTCTAGAATTAATACCTCAAGCACCGTCCATGAAAACCACAAACTGAAACCTGAACCCAAGAAAAGGGTCGGAAAACCATCCCAATCGTTAAAAATCTCACCTTTCAAACATGATCAAAACAAAACAAAACAAAAGCAGATGACAAACAAATCCCAAATAAATAATAAAAATATACCAAGAAAGAGAGAAACGAACACATACTGTGCATATAAGGAAACAAGTGCTTGTTGACGAAGCGAGAAGCTTCAGGCCCACCATGACCATCATAAACCCCAACATAAGTCGCAGAAGGAGACGTAAACACCTGACTCTGATCCTCCAAATTCGAGTTGGCCTGAACCACCGCGATCGAATAGTCTCCGGACGCGTGTGGTCTCAAATCCGTGTGCCACATGAGTCCATCCCCACCGCTGCCTCCGCCGCCAACACCACCTGCCACCCTCCCAAAGCAGCGCTCCAACGGCCGGCAACACGTTCTCAACATCATCGATAAAGCCAACAACCGACGTGTCGTATAGGGCTAGGCGTCTCTCTCTGTGTAGATAAGAAGAAGAAGAAGAAGAAGATACAGGAAAAGGAAGAAATGCCGCGTGATGGAGAAGGAGGAGGAGGAGAAGAAGAAGAATGAAAAGCAAAGTTGTAGGCTTTCTTTACTGTGTACTCTACGCGGTTTAAGTAACCTATGGCCTTTTTCCTTTTTATAATTCTATTTTTCAATATTAAAATAAATAAAATGAGACAGCTAAGCTATACATTGTAAATTTGATTGTTTTAAAACCGCGTAATTAGATAAATTTGGTGTTGGGGACTCTAATGTTGTCATGTTGACTTGAATGAGTTGGAGTCTACACAAATGGGAAAGAGAACTAATTTTCCTTTCTGACATTTTTAGTCCCTTCTTTCTTTTCTACGAAAAAGATAATGTTATTTTTTAACTAAAAATTTGCATAAAATTAGTACTTTACAAAATATAAAAAATATGTATAATTGTGACTTTTTATTACCTCTTGTTAAAAGGATCAAATCTTCTGTATCTACTAGTCTGTACCAACTCTGTTCCACGCGATTTTATCCATACATTTTTTTAAGTCCCATATTTTTTTTGAGTCCCATATATTTATGTGAATAAGATCACGTAAAACAGAGTTAATAAGGTCAGTGAATACGGGTAAGTGGAAGATGGCCAATGCCTCAATGGGTATACATCACTTAATTTAATGCACTAAGAGGAAGAAGCCAAGAATGATTACTTGTGAAGTACCATGGAATTGAAAGGGCATGGTACCAACACTCAAACAAACAATTCAAGACCTGAACAACACACAGCCAAGGAAAGTACTCAAACTAAGACAAAGAAAGAGGGAATCTTTTCAATATTTGGGGGCGTCTAGAGTGGGCGATTCTACCTTTTGAGTGCAAGAAAAGGGGAATCTTCTATTTACTTAGGCTACAAGCAGTCTACATAGTGCCAAGTCTTCTAGATTTTAAAAAATTTATAATGACAATAAAATAATCAAAAAGGGAGAAAAATAAGAAGAATCCACAAAACAAACTCCTCTCCTCTTGTTTAATTGCTTTCTTTGTCAAAGTCTAAAATTTAATTCTCCTAATATTTCCCAAAAAGGGGCTCAAAAAAGGTAAAAAGTAAAAAGACCCTATTTGCCAATTAACAAATTGTATTAGCTATTAGTTGATTATATTGGCGGTTAGCTAATAGCGGATTAATATAATTGATTTGACCAGTAGATATCATCAAATGTTTATTTAATTACGTTTGATAAAATTAACTGTTTAATATTAGTTGCCTATATATAAAATAACTTATGAGAGTATGACTTAAAAAAAGATTTATAAGGACATAAATATTATTTGTTTATATCTTACTATTTCTTTGAATGTTTTCATAAGAATTTAGAAATAGCAAAAGAAGTCAACATTATCATTTTTTTCAATATCTTCCATCGAGTCTTAAGAATACTAAAAGCCCTATCAATACAACTTCTCAGTGATGAATAAGATTAATTAAAAACTTCTCGAAATCTTCTTGGAATAATAAGGGCTAACTGAAGAACTTGAGAGATCACTAAAATGCCATTAAAAATAAGCTTAAGAATGGCTTTAGTCAGATCATATCAGTAGTTTTTTCTCAAATGCAGCGCCAACGTGCTTAATATGAAATTCACTCTATAAAAATGATATTGATTTAATTTCTAATTTAAGGAAATATATATTTTTTGTTTTTAATTTTAATTTTTAAAATTTTAAACTATAGTTTTAAATATATTAAATTAAAATAATATTTTTAAAAACTATTTATATTAATCTCTTAAAATTTAAACTTAGATAAAAATAATTAATTTAAATTTGACTTATTAGTTTTAGATTAAAGTGAATTTAATTAAACACAATATACAAGTGATAATAATATTATATGCTAAATATTGATATAAAGGAGACCTAAATATCAGGTTTATACAAATATAATTAATGTAATATAATTAGAGATAACAATTTTAAAAGTATTTAATTTTTTGAAAATTTAATTTAATATTAAAAATTTTAAAATTTTAATTTAATGACTAACTTTTTAAAATTTGTATAAATTAAGTCAAATTTATATATCTATCTCTATCTTTATCTTTTCTCAATCTCTTTGAGTAATTTGTAATAAATTTTAGATATAATAATCTTTTAATTCTTTAATTTCTCTTGAGAAAAACGCTGCTTATAGTAGTATTTTCAAAATCAACAAATTGGATTCAATCCGCCAACTCAATCAGTTGATTACTAAACATAATTATTAGTGGTTTAATATAATCAAATAGCTAAAACCTCTAAATTAGCCAAAAAAAAAAGACTGATAAGCTATTTATAAACAAGGTCTAAATGTTCTCATTTCTCTTTCTTTATATAAGTTATTTGAAAACAGTCTTTATAGTGGTCAAGAATAAAATTGCATATTATTAAAAATAGTACGTGTCAGCGAAATTTATGGGAGATATGATTGTTTTCGTTTACTAAACGTCGTCGTCAATGTCAATTGGCATGTAGACTAGAGTGAAGTTACTTAAAAACTTAAAACCCTATTCCTTCACAATTATGCTCAAGTAATGATATGGCTGATTATATACTAAAATAAAACCTAAACTACTGCGTAACTTTCCTTACACAAAGAAGGCATGAACAAGGGAAAAAACAAATTAGGTACTATGTCATTTCACTTTCACTTTCAACAATTAAAAAGGCTCACACGCAATGACGCAACATCACAAACTCCTCTTTCTGCCAATTAAGCAATCTTATTTCAGTAAATAGCACACACGGCCAGATTTATGAAAATCATACGCTCAGATTGCATTTAATCAAATAACATTATTATCAACTTGTATCACAGAACATAAATTGCAGATATTTCAGTTAAGTCACTGTCAGATTTTATAAGCAATAACGCCAAGGAATATGGATGTGGTTCAGAAACAGATTCACCTAAATTTGGTGACCAACTTGTGATGCAGAACACTTGCTGCTCTTGTTTTTTGTTTGTCTTTCCTACAAAGTCAAACATTATATTGTTTAACGCATCATGTAGCCACACTAGATATTCCTTACTTTATGCTAGCTTGTCAGGAAACATTCATTTTAATATTTGATCAACAAGCTTCTCTATGTTTCATATATTGAACTATTTTTATCTCTTATAATAATGGTGTTTATTCTAAAGGAGACAACGATTCTTGTGAACTACAATCCATGCCATGTTCAACTAATATAACCACAGTAAGGGACCAGGAAATGTCGGCCCACATATAAAACTACCTGCCTGCCTGCCCGCTCCAACCTAGACATATCTAAAGGGTTAAGTTGCAGAGTATGGACTATCAAATGATAGCCTGACAAGAGTTCAGGTCCAGGGAGCAACACAAATAGCAAAACCATACAACCTTCGTTTAAGTTTGATCAATCAGGTTCAGGCGCAGCTGAAAATTCCTGTGTTCATATCTTGAAATTGAGCAGTCTTAGAATCTTCATGAGCTGGTCAGTGTGAGAACAGGTGGTGACGATATCTCTAATTTACCCACTATATATTATTCAATAATTGATAATAAATTGGCTTCAAATGACAACAATAATGCACCGATTTACCAGAGCCCTGTTAAATTTACTTCTTTCATCTCTGAGGAAAACGAAACAAGTGAAAATATTCAGATTGTACTTCTCGTTTACATAAAAAGTTCACAGGGCCAGTTCATAGTCATTAGCTTACATATACAAATAGTTAACTACAGCTTCTTGCAACAAATACACATAACATCTCAAGGCGATTTTATAGAAAATCCTTGCCTCGACTATGGAAAAGGAGTAAATGTTCAAGATAAACAAAAAATGAACATTAAATTAAACAAACACGGGAAACCATGTCAAAAAAAATCAAAAACTAAGTAACAACGAGAAATCTCACATTAAGGAGTAGCATCATCTCTTGCTACTTACAATTATATCCCTGCGGCAAAATGGGCAGTCTCCACAAATACGAATCCAGGGATCTAAGCAGGCAGAGTGAAATCTATGCTCGCATGGCAGACGTATAAGCTCATCTCCTTTCATGAAATTCTCCAGACATATTCCGCAATCCAATGATGGTGAATCCACATTCTCACTATTGTTCTCCAAGCTGCTGAAGACTTCAGACTGTAAGCAGCCAAGGGACTCGGGAGTTAGACCTGGTGGTCTATTTTTAGACAAATGCTGCCCAGAATGTTGCCGTTCTGGTTCAGAGGTCGAGAAATTAATAGCAGACCTGAAGGCTTCACCAAGCCTCTCATTACGGGTCTCCAATCTCGGCGAAGCTATGCCATTGCGCCTACATAAACCATACTCAGCAAATCAATCTTGAACTCAAACCACTAAACTTTTCGGGTAAGAAAAGAAAAGGCAAAGAAAATTTCCACAAACTGTACAAATTCACAAAAAAGAAAAGAAAAGGACAATTTTGAAGAAGAAGTACATTGAATTATGGTCTCACAGGTACAATAACAATAGCAAGATCCTATATAGCCGACTGTGGGTGAAACTCGGGAATTGTAGTTGATACGGTTATGATTAAAGCTATGCTGCAAAATGCAGTAAGAACCAACACCACGGCATCGGTTATGATTAAAGTTATGCTGCAGAATGCAGTAATGGAACTTGGAACCAACACCACTGCAATGCCGTGGTTGTTGGCTGCAATATATCCAGATGGGTCTCAAGAACAATCTTGGGTAATCCATGTGATTAATCAATATCTTTAAAAGCAAAATTTTAATAGTCCCACACTTTTAACATAATTAACTTAAATTAAAACATGAAATAACCTGCAGATCAAATTTAATGCGAGAGTGATATTTTAAATTCAAATTTTTAACCCATTTCACTCAATTTCATTTAATTTTACAATACCCAATCAAAACCAAAGTTATAATTACTTTTATCCTAAAAATATGAATATTTTCCAAATTTAAAACAAATTTATCCTGAAAAATCACCTGTTTTCAGAAGGTTGGACTCCTCTCAATCTCTCAAGAAGCCTTGCTCTTGCAAGAAGAACAGTTCCAGGCAACCTGTTGTTCCCAGATCTGTTTAGACTTTCGGTCTCTACATTGTTGCTTGATAAAGACTGACTTAAAAGTTGTTCCACCCTCATTGAGGGATGCTCCTGCAATTAAAAACAAAAAGGCGTGTTCAGAAGTAATCACAATTTTACAATAATAAGATATACCAAATTAGAATGCAAATTATAATTAATCAAATTCCTAAGGAATTAGAGAACTTACGGATAGGGTTGAAGGCATCCGGTGGTCACGCACGGTAGTAGAAGACCTACGGGCGCGATCATCACAGCCGTCTAAATCATGCCGATTGTGATGATGTCGACGGTTATGATAGCTCTGATGTAAACTCCGCCCAACAACGTAAGCGTCAAGATTGGCGATATCTCCGCCGGCGGCGCCTCGTCCCAGTCGCGATCTCCTCTGATAAAACAGCTCCGCCGCGCTTGTCATTCGGTTATTTCTTGTTCCCAACCACCGGCACTTTCGGGCCTCTATAAGCACATAAAGAACTATAAGTAAGCAAGACGAGAATTCGCCGAGTGAATTTCGAGGAAGAAGGTACAGATATTGAGACAGGGAGATGGCAGATTCCAAGAAAAATCAATCTGGGGTAGTTTGTGAAAGAGATGGACATGACATGAGCGTTTCAAAGACCACGCAAGGTTACATTTCCAATTAAAATTAAGTTATTTATTTATTATGAGAGTATGGAATAGCATAAGACTCGCTCTATTTATTTGAAAAGTGTGGGTCAAGTTTGTTGAGCAGTAGGATCGAGCGCGTGCATTTTTCTTAATTTTATTCTCGCGAGTGTGATTACTTTTCTAACGGAGATATTTCGACTTTCGAGATTGTAGCGTAATTCCGGAGACGCTTTTTTAGTGGAACGATGTCGCATTAGGAATGTCCTAAAAACAAAGACAAAGACAAACACAACAATACTCTGAAAGAGGATCGGTTGTTTAGGGGCACGAGCAAATAAAAATGGGTGTAGAATGAAAGTTAGAGTTTGGTAAATAATTATTATTAAAGGGTCATTATTTTGATTATTTATTTTTAGATATTACTCTATTTTCTCGTAATTTAGAGTAATGATTAGGAGTCATTACTTTGCATTTCACGCGCGAATTTCTTTGTTCACTCTCTACTTCATTCTTTCTCTATAAGCAAGTAATCAGCATTACCCATCTTCGCTTGAATCTCTCTTACAAGCCATGTTTTTTCTTTGATCTGGTTATTTTTGCTTTTATCTCTCCATAAACTAATCCCAGCCTATTATGGAAATAGTCGAAACCAAGAAGGAGCATTATTAATTTTCTTCCTTTCTTTCTTCTTCAAATTTTTTGGTTGATATAATTGCATATTTCTCTTTTCTGTTCTACTAGGTTTGGGTTTTCGTCTATCTTTCTCTCTATCGCTTTCTCTAGCTTAGAAATGGCAAGGTAAGGCCTAGGAATAACAGAACGCGATTGTTGGAGTCTAAAAAGTTGTTTCCAAGTTGAATATAAGCTTTGATCTTTACATAATTTGTTGTTGGGTTTTGTTGGATTTCGTTTAGTGGGATAACTTGTTTTTTAGCTTACACATGTTGGACAAATGCAATAATTTTAACCACAAAAATGACTGTTTTCAAAGTAAACCCGAGTATATGAATAAACAGATAGATAATCAAGCTTGTCTGAGTATTATGGTTTTGGCTCTTGTTCTCACTTCGAATGATAAGTAATAATTTTCTGGTAGATTTCTACTTATGAGAGTTGCCCATTTGGGAAAATGACAGGTGTGGATATGGTACTAACGAAATGTAGCATTTTGTTAGTGAAACTTGACATATATTGTCAGAATCTTCTGTTTCTTCTGTCAAAGACTTTTTCTCCTTCTTTTTTGTTTTAGCTAAACATTACTAATGACACTTGACTCTTTGTGTGCGACAAAATTTGAGATAAATGGAACCTCTGATTACTAATATGTTCTATGTTTTTAAGTTACAAGCATTTCTCTGTAGGAAGAGTATAGTTGAGAGAAAATCAGTTGCTTCAAATGTTGAACTATATGATAGATACAATTCATTGACATATTGCCCATTAACATATTCTTCCTTATATGGATGCTCATTGGGTTTTAAAGCATTGAAAGAGTGTGCTTCCTGATTGTCTGCTCTGCTTGAATAGACATTGTAAATCAGTATTTGCTATTACCTAGCATTTGGTTAGCGTTTATTAACTTACTTCAGATATGTTTAAAACGCAAAGATGCACCTTAACTGACATGATATCTTCTAACCTCAATATTCTTTCTTTTATAATGCTCTGTAGCTAGGTGCCTTCCTCTTGTGGTTATAAAATATTGTTGATCTTGGTTAAATGTGTTAAGATAACCTTGTTTGGGTGTAAATTTCTAAGCTTTACTTAGCCTTTCAAGTGTGGAAAGTAACATCCTTTCAATAATTGGTTCTGATTTACAGTTTCAAATTTCAATCTTTGATGTTGTTACATTTAACGACGACATGGTCTTGGCAGAGTGCTTTTTTGGTTGTAAGAATGTAATACTCAAGAATGTTACTCTTTCAGGGCCTGGGTTATTGACAATAAAGGAATTACAGTTAAAGTAAGAAATGCCTCTCGATCCTGTGCTCACCAAATCAAAGATTGTGGGGAAAATCGTGAATGTCCAAACTGCCATTATTGCGTAGATAACAGTGATGTAAGTTCCAATTTTCATAGACCTTTTATATGATCATTGTGACATGTTTTAAATCAGAAAATTTATTTTGTTGTGTCATTTCACTTATGTTTTTCTGCTACTTTGAGTTTGTCATTTTGTCCAGCTTATTTCTGCTGGTGAAGTGGGCTGAGTCTTGGGTTTACTTTTATATTGTTGAATTGCATGGTCAAAACTCATCATTGTTTTTATTCTTTTCCAAAAGCGAAGTTATATCTCGCTAGTCTTTACCTATTTAGTAGTTCTCCCATTTTACTGTGACTGTGGAGCAACTTATCAATCAAGACATCTCAATTTTGGCCTTTCAAGAGGTATTTATATGAATCAATCCTTTATGTTTAACTTAGGTTGAGCCTTTTCTTTTCTATCATGAACGTCCTTTTTTTTGGGATATATTTGTGACTGAAAATTTGAAAAACTTGGAATTTGGATAATATTCTCATGTTTTTTCTTTGGGATTTAAGTTAATGTTAAATATGATATGCTGAAATCTGTGTGAGCTTTGTTGATTACTCTGTTGTTTCTTTATTTATTTTGAATTTTTAAAACTTAGCTAAAGTGATTCCCTTTGATCAATTCCAGAACCTTTTCACATATGTAAAAAACAAGAAACAAGAAAGGAAAGTCAATTCATTAATTATGTTCTATTTTAAATAATTATGATTAAATTAGTTAAGTCGATTCAATTTATAATATTAGATTAGATGAGTTAATTTAGAATTATCACACATATTGTAATTTTTATTAAAAAAACAATGACAGTCTTTCAATTTTGTTTGGTCTTACATCTCCAAGTTTGGTGCTTTTATTGCTTTCAGTTAATTTCCGGAGCTCCTATTTTATGCACAATATAAATGTCTTTATATAAAGAAACAGAATTTCTTTATAACATATGATTGAACATGGAAGGAAAAGGATAGGACAACTCAATGCGGTGTCTTTCAATTTTAAGTTGCATTTTGTGTTTGGGCTGATGTTGTTTTTCTGCTATTGGTATTGTTTCACTCTTATTTATCGTGAAAATTTCCCATTTCATAGATGCAACCCATCCCTTCTTTGTTGTTGCCTTATTGAATATAGTTAGGGTAACAACAACTAAGTACACTATTTCATAAATTTTAGTAAAGGTTCTTATTCCCCTAGTTGAAATCTCATGTCAAGTTCATCTTGACCCTTATCTAGAACTTCTTCCTCTTCATGAAGTGGTTAAGAGTCATCTCCATAATATTATCATCATTTACAATATTTACTAAACTGTCAAACCAAGTGTTCTACCATCGAGTGTTTTGGTGGGTATCATATATAGCCAATATACTAAAAATATTCACTTTTTTATCAAAAACTTCTTAGGTATTACCTTTTCAACCATTATGCTCCCTTGTCACTCTCACATTAATTCCAATATTCTTCTCTATGACTCCATTTTGTTAAATAGTATATTGCTAATTTGTTAATTAACATATGCAACTTAGCAATATATATAAAAGTATTCTTTTCAAAAGACTTTTCTTTTAACATTCTAATTAACGTTTATAAAAGTTTTATCTTTATGCAAATTCTCATCAATTTAAGATCCTTTAATAGCAATTATCACTCATTCACCACTAGTAGAGTTCATTCATATCCTTTATTAATCAATTGACCAAAACTTGATATATTTTTATCAAGGTTGGGAAGTAAAAGTATATAAGCTATTTGGTTTAAAGTATGTATAGAAACTGATTTTCTTCTTAGTCATCTTTTTTTATTACCTTCGCTTATTGTTTGATCTCTTTTCCATTGCTATTACCTAGCTTTTCAACATGCCCTATCTATATGTTGGACAATTATTTTCTGAATTTTTTAATAGAGATCAACATGGCTCGCCCCCTATTAGCGAATGATGACACAAACTAAAGCAACTTTCAATACTTCATCAAACAACAAATAATATGATGGTTTTCTTATTTGCTATTCATTATGTTATCTATTATTTTACCTTCAAGAGAAGGTCCATGAAATTAAAATAAAGGAAGAAAAAAGGATTGATAGAATGAGATGGATGTTTAGATTGACCATAGATTGTGATAATGCCTGCATTAGTGAACTTTGTATGGATAGAGCAATCTTTAGGATATTGTGTGATATGGTAAGAGATGTCGGGGGTTTAAAAGACACTAGGAACACATCCGTAGAAAAGGTTGTAGCAATGTTCATATACACTTTAGCTTACCATAAAAAAATAGGACAATAAGCCTACTTTTTCTCCATAGTAAAGAAACTATGAGTCGACAATTCCATCAAGTTCTTCATGCAATTATAAGATTGCAACATATTTTGCTCAAGAAGCTGGAGCCTATTACTCAAGATTGTTAAGATGAGAGATGGAAATGTTTTCAAGTAATTGAACATTATAATTAACCTATAATATTAATATAATAACTTTTATGTGCTAAATCATCTTTTAGTTTTAATTTGTAGGGTTACTTAAGAGCCTTAGATGGGACACTAATTAAAGTTACACCTCCTAATGAAGACAAACCCCAATGTCGCACAAGAAAATGATGTATTTCAACAAATGTTTTAGGTGTTTGTTACCCAAACATGCAATTCATATATGTATTGTCTGGTTGGGAGGGCTCTGCACACGATGGTCGTGTGTTTCG
>JANZXP010000195.1:36570136-36582626 GCA_027576715.1 Erythroxylum flavicans | reverse complement strand
CATAACTTCAATTTATTTAAGGGTTAATTAAAAAAAGTTTAATTTTTTTAATTTTTTAATTATAATCTGAGCTTTAAAAGGTAACAATAAAATGTCCAAATTTTCAATTTTTTAAAAAATAGCCTAAACTTCAAAAAGTGACAATAAAATACTCAAACTTTTAATTTTTTTAAATTCTAGCCTGATGTAATATGTTGTTCTCCCGATACCTTCAGCCTTTTGTTTTCTGTTTGTTCTTCTAACTCCCAAACTACTCTCAACTATAACGTACTGCACTAGTAAACTCTTCGTTTTTAATTTGTTGTCCTGACGCCCTTAGTGTGAGCAGGGTCGTTCCTTATATTTTATAGGCCTTAGGTAAAGTTTTTAAAATTCCTATTTTTACCTACTTTTGGGCCCTCGTAAAGAATAAAAATAAACAAAATATGAGTCATTTTTGTTGTTTTTTACGAGGTCAAAAATAGGCTATATTTTATTTCATTTTATTTTTTATAAAAATAAAAATAATCTATATTTTATCATCTATAAGGAGGGGCCCGGGGTGAGGGCCCGCCTTGCCCTTGCCCAAGGCCGGCTCTGAGTGTGAAGGTGTCAAGGCTACATAATTTGAAAATAGAAAGGTGAAAGCGTCGAGAGAACAAACTGAAAAATAAGAAAAATTTCAAATAAAAGCGTAAGATCATCAGAGCTATGTAATCTAGTTTAGGCCATTTTAATTATGTGATTAAACGACGTCGTTTTATTAATCTTTATTTGTTGTGTTAACTTTGACTTACATCTATTAATAGTTAAGATTTTTAAAACATGTGGCAAATCACTTTAACAAACTTAACATAAATATTAACTCCAGGCTAGAATTGAAAAAAATTTAAAGTTTGAGCATTTTAGTGCTACTTTTTGAAATTCGTGATATAATTGAAAAAATTGAAAGTTTTGATATTTTATTACTATTTTTTAAAAATCAGACTATAATTAAAATTTTAACAAAAATTTATATTTTTTTAGTAATTAACCCTTTATTTAATGTAATACATGACGAAGCTCATCATATACAACCTATGTTAAAGAAATGTGAGGATGAATCATATTAGACCATTAATATTTAAAAATCAAGTATTTTCTTTATCTCTAATGTTCATTTAGTGTCAACCAACTAGGGCCATAATCTATGTTTTACTTGTTAGAGTATCTTACTCACAATCAGTGTCATTCATAATATTTTATAGGTCCTGACCAAAGTGTAGAAAGGAATCTCTATTTTACCTTTTTTTGTTCTTAACGATTATCAAGAGTAAACCCTTATAAAGAATAAAATGAAGCAAAGTAGGAACATGTCAAGAATAGGCTCTATATAGGTGCCTTTCTTGACTTTGCCTAAGGTCGACACTATATTCAGGTTTGGGATGATTGTTTGTTTAACTTTCAAGGATGATCAAAATTTCAAAGTTTAGGCCCTATGATTTTTGGTTTGAAAAACTTAGTAAAAAATTTGATGATTCCTTACTCTAAGGTCTGGGATATGTACAAAGAATGTAGCTAGTGCTTACTACATTCAGTCGAGTAGAAACGTATATCAATCTATTTATATAACACTTACGTAGGAATGATATGTACAACATTAAATTTGGTTATCAGGTTACTGTTGTTAATCTTCAACCGAGTAACGTATTTCAGGGACTGTTTTGCAAGTTGCAGTAGTTAATGTTTTGAAATGCAATGTAAACGTTATAATTTTTTAGATTGTAATTAGAAAAGGCAATGAGCTGCTCTGTCAGCCAGATTCAAGTATTTTCAATAAGTTAGTTATGAGTTAGACTCAAGCTTGGACCGACTCGAAACTTAACTAATGTCATTTTGTTCATAAGAGTTAGGTCTTAAATAGGCCTAAGCTTGGACAATTTAGCCCGAATTTAATTAAAAAAATATTAATTTACACTTTTTAATTTTTTAAAAATTATTTAAAAAATATTAAAAAGGCCAACTCATGGGTCCATAAACTGCTATCCCTGAATCGATAATTTTTTAAAAAATCATTTAGAATTTAGCTTTGTCATCTTAGAGTGTAGGTGTAGGTTAAATTCAAATACTAATGTCACGTGAGTGTATATTTTATTAAGAGCCAAACTAATAAAGTTGTTAGATTCTTTAATTTGCAACTCTCATTAATATAAATACCATTTGAATCTAAAATTGAACTTGTTTTTTTTTTAATTTTTAATTTTTAATTTTTAATTTTTTGTTTTGTTTTCAAATCCAGGAAAAAAAACTTTTTATTTAAGTTTTTAATTTCTTTCTTTAGTTTTGGTTTCTTCTGATTTTAAAAAATTATGAAAACTATAAAAGTAATCTTTGTTTTCTCTTTCTATTTTTTCATAATATGATGTATTATCAACTAAATATATATTATTCAATTATTTGACATATTAATTTTTAATAATAATTATGAATAGTTTAATTTAATATTATATATTTACCTAATAAAAAATTACAAATAGTTTTATTTTAATTAATAATGTTGCTTAATTTTTATAAATAAATTAAATAGATTTAATTTAATAATTATTAATAAATATAATTAAATTTAAAATATCTTCAAAATATATACATTTCACATAAAATTTGATTTAATAAATGAAATATATTTAAAATAAGTATTAATTTTTAAATAATAATTTAGTTTTTACATTATATAAGGGATTAAGATAAATTTATTTAATTAAAAATAATTTATCAATAAATTTATATAAAATGTTATTATTATTAGTGATAAAAATATATCTACATTAACATTAACAATCAAACAAGTTTTTGTTTTATTTGAAATAGAAAGAAAATTTGAAAATAAAAACAGAAAACTACAATAAAAAATAAAAAGTAGAGCTAAACGGTATGGATGACAATAGGTCGGTTTATGACCCTAGATTCAAGTATATTCAATGGGCTGATTCATGAGCCAAGCCCAGGTTAGGCCGAAGCTGACTCGAGATCCAATTCTTCAAAGCAAAACGATATTGTTTTGTTTTGCAAAATTGAGCCTTACACAGACTTGAGTTTAAGTAATCTAGACTTGGACTCAATTAAAAAAATATTATTTTATTATTTTGCTTTGAAGAATTGAGTCTTAGGTAGATCTGAGTTTGAGTAACCCAAACTTTGACTCAATTAAATTTTTTTTTAATATTTTTAATTTTAAGAAAATTATTTTAAAAAATTGACTGATTAGTTTTAAGAAAATTATTTTAAAGGGACTCTTTTGTTTTTTATATCTTTCTTCTATTTCCAAAGTGAAATGAACAACCTCATTTATATGTTAGCTTTTGTATTTAAGATCGGTTTCTTGAATTCTTAAAGAAATCTTTTCTGGTTGATGCTTCTTGTATTTCCGTTTCACTACCAAACATGCTAACGTAATAACAAATTAACGGTTCAGACAAAGTGAACTTCTGACGTCAAAACATAAATAAATCCTGACAAAACAATTTGTTTAACTTTCCACCGTCCCGCCACCATTGACTCGTCCTGGCGACCGCGTCACTGCCGGGGCAAACAAGCAAAGGAAATTATAAAGAAACCGAAAGTTGGGTAAAATAACACCTCGGAAACCAATACCCATTACAAATCAGACACTCGCTTCATTTATCCACCACCTGAGACGGAGTAAGAACAGCCAAAAAGACACCCAATAGATGAAAACCAAAACCAAGCGTTTCGGGAGAAAACTTGTGTTGCCGGAGGTTTTCGTCCTATGTTGTCTCTTTTTCCTCGCTGGCTTTTACGCTTCGGGTCTTCTCTCTCGGGTACTTTTGCTTTTCGGTTTGTTGGTGTGTGTGATTTGAGGTTGGTTTGATGTTTGGTTGATTGTATGCATTACAGGAAGCGGTTAATGTTAGACCGAAGTTGAGGAGGCTTGAAATGGTGGAGGGCGACGCAGAGTCGGAGAAGGAGCACCGTCCGATGGCACACGGTGTCACCGGAGAGTCTTCTATTGACTCCATTCCATTCCAGGTGAACATTGCGTGCATGATGTTTGGTCATTATTAGTTCTCTTCTTCATTTTCTGTTAACTTAGGATCAGTTGGTTGAAGAAGTGACTGAAGGGATAATAGGAGATACATTGAATGGCATAGTTGGACAGCGAAATTACTAAGTTCAGAGATGCAGGTACATTAGTGAATATTACTGATTATCATCAAATATAGAATCGATCGATAGGAAGGCAAATAACTCTCATATAAGCAAATAACGAGTAGTTCGAAGCTGAAAGCATGATTAGATCAAGTTGTAGACACATATTTTTGTTTGAATACGAGTTAAAATTTTGTGGTTCGCTTCTTTTTCGACTGCTTTATTGTTTGTAGGTTTTGAGTTGGAAACCAAGAGCTCTTTATTTTCCAGGCTTTGCAACTCCAGATCAATGTAAAGCCATAATTGATAAGGCAAAGCTACAGCTAAAACCCTCTTCCCTGGCTTTGCGGGAGGGAGAGACCCTTGAGAGTACTAAGGGGACAAGAACAAGGTATGCCTGTTCAACTTCAGTTATCATTTGTTCAAAATGCTTTTGATCTCGTAGTTCCAATTGGGTATTGTGATGCTAATACTCTTTCCAACAGTTCAGGTACATTTATTAGTGCATCAGAAGATAAAACTGGAGTTTTGGATTTCATTGAGCGCAAAATTGCAAAGGCTACAATGCTCCCAAGGTCACATGGAGAGGTAATCATTTAAAGTTGCTTTCATTTTTGTTAGCATCCTGTATTTGGTTTTCAAGAAGCCAAGTTTGTCAATTCATAGGAGGCAACCTTAAAGGATGTGTTTCTTGATTTTGCTGTCACAATGCCATTCTTATCCCAATATTTGCAACCTGCATTTCTATTTTATATATCAGCATCCATTGCTTCTGAGCCCATATTTGTTATTGATTCTCAGTAATGGTATAACAAGTCTAACTATGGAATTTCTTTGCAAAAGATTATATACTAGCTGCAGATTCTGCATCTAACTGTTTTAGGAACTATCCTCTTAACTTCACAAGGCCTTCTAGGTCAGGGAAAGAAAAAAGTATCGTATAGGATTTCCAAATTC
The DNA here is from genome assembly GCA_027576715.1 of Erythroxylum flavicans. Classification (NCBI taxonomy): domain Eukaryota; kingdom Viridiplantae; phylum Streptophyta; class Magnoliopsida; order Malpighiales; family Erythroxylaceae; genus Erythroxylum; species Erythroxylum flavicans. The sequence goes on along the minus strand of JANZXP010000195.1, from coordinate 36,577,544 downwards.
TTCTTTGATGCATTTTTTCTATTCCCATTTGCTGACAGCAACCTAACAGAAACTGAAATGTCTTTCATATCCTTAAATCTCTTACTATTTTATGGTTCCCTTTCTGAGCTTATATGAGCCATGTCTACTCTCAATTTTGTTTTGGAATGGGTGGATGTCAGGAAATTTATATATCTTTATAGCATTATGATTTGAATTTATTATTTGGTTAGTTAATGCTTAGATTAGAGTTTTTTCTGTTGTAAGCCTAGTGGTCATTGTACAATTTTTCTGATTGATGTAACATTTTTTGCAGTCATTCAATATTTTACGCTACGAAATTGGGCAGAAGTATGATTCACATTACGATGCATTTAACCCAGCTGAATACGGTCCACAAATGAGCCAAAGGGTGAGCAACCATCATCTTAGTCTTTCTATAGAGTGTTTAGATAGCGTTTAATATGTGATTTCTGTATATAGTTTTTGTGATTGTGGTGAATTTGGCATTGAACAATTTTGGTGCTGTAAGTGATATTTGCATGAAATCATGATCCTTTATCGTTGGGCTTTCTCCATCCCTCTTTATATTCTTTTGTTTTTGTGATTGTGGTACATGTTTCTTCATTGAGATAAGTATCCAGATTTCAGCTTTACCTGCCTCTCAGCATTTCTGAACATTGTTGTAGAATGATATCAATAGTATCCAAAATGTCATAATTTTATGAAATAAATTTGAGGATCGATGAAGAAGTTTTTTCTTGCAATAAATTATAGTTGTGGCTACATTAGCTTCTATTATAATGGTTCAAGCCGATGTTATAAAAGTGAAAACCAAGTGCACATAATTATATTGGATTTGAAGTATAATACTAGTACTGTATCATATTTACTCGTAGTCATTGCTGAAGTGATACGAGACTTTTCGTTTTCTTGAAATCTTCTTATTATGTTAAGAAATTATGGAGTACTAGCAACTTTTGTGGCATTGCCATCAGCTTCTAGCAGCAGCAAAGTCATGGAATCTTAGTTTCTAAGAAAACTTGTATGTTGTCTGGTTCATTCCTATCCTCCATTGTAGTTATCCATGTATGTTGCTAAAAATCTGACCTAGAGCTATTTCTGTTGCTGTGGACTTATCTCTGAAGAAGTATTTTGCACAAAAATGGTTGGTCCTGTATTTGACATTATTCTTTTTGAAACCAGTGATATAAATTGCTCATTATGTCTTTTCTTCTTCTCGAATGCTAATGGGTGTACGGGATCTTGCTATTCATATTGATAATGTTGAAACTGATGATGCTTTTGTTTGGTTAATGATTTGTGCAGTTAGCATCTTTTTTGTTGTATTTATCTGACGTAGAAGAGGGCGGAGAAACCATGTTCCCTTTTGAGGTACATGATAACACTTTTTGCTCTCATTGTCATACAAAATTAATGCTTTGGTGACTTTTCTAATGTTGAACTTCTATTGTGTTGTAGAATGAATCAAACATTTATTCCAACTATGAATTTAAAAGATGTATCGGTCTAAAAGTGAAGCCTAAGCTAGGTGATGGACTTTTGTTTTACTCTTTGCTTCCTAACGGCACAATTGATCAGGTGATTCTACTAACTTTCTTGATTTATTTATCTTTCCTCTTGTGTTGACTATTTTTGAATTTGAAGATGTTAAGAAAACCTTAGGCTGAACTGCTAGCTCTAAAGTTGAGTTTTAAACTGCAATAATCTATACAGAGATTAGACATGTACTTGCAAAAGAGGTTCAAACCATTTGTTTCCTTTGAGTCTAGTATGTGTCAGAAGATTATGTGTTTCTCATTGACTTAAACTTGTGTCCTGTTTTTGTTGATCGAATCTAAAATTTAGGGAGGAACAAAAAGTAAGTCACAACATAGAACTGACATTGGTTCTTGCGATTTACTGGTATTTTGAGTTGCAGTAGCTTCCTGGCTAGTCTCCTCCTCTTTATGACCGTAAAGCATACTTATTATTTTGGTTGCAGACATCTCTTCATGGAAGCTGTCCAGTTATCAAAGGGGAGAAATGGGTGGCCACAAAATGGATTAGAGATCAAGAATATAATGAATTCTTATGAATATACTAAACTGCCACAACTCAGTAGGCCATTTGAAGTATGCTCTACCATTATATGCACCCCAACACAACAAAACTTGAGAGATGTATAGATTTGAAGCTAAGAAGATGTTACAATCCAAAAATTTATGGGGAGAGCTTTGCACAGCTTTTTACACTTTCTTGTTTCAAAAGATTAAGATTTGTGTCACTCTTCCCTTCTCTGACCTTTCCATGTCAATAAAAGGGTGTTAATTATAAGGTTAATTTATTCCATATGGTTTGCTCCTATTCAGAAAAATGTTTCATGCCCTTCGTAAGTAAGACCTTAAAAGGTACGAAGCAGACCTTTACATATTGGATCACTCCATTTACTTGGATGGATTAAGCCCAAATAGTAATGAATTTGAGTTTGAAAAATAAGCCCATATATCGACTTGAGTTTAAAATGTAAGCTTGAGAATCTTATGGATGAACTTTGGGTTAAAAAAAAAGCACTAACATTATATATGTAACCAAAAAAAACTACTTTGTGACCAAAAGATTATGAATTCGAGTCACGAAAATAGTTTTTTTATAAACTGTAAAAGAAATGTTGCGTATTATTAATGACTATTTCCCGATTCTCGCAAAATGTGGGGTCTTGTGCACTGAAGCTTACCTTGCATATAAATATTCTTAGATGTTATATTTATAAAATTTTCATTTAAATTTATAAATATCCTTTGACATTATAATTATAAATATTTTAAATTTATGTTAACTTATAATTTTTAATTAATATTTTTATGTATATAATTATTAGAGAAGAGAACAAAAGATGCAATTTTTTATTTTGTTTGCTTTTTAGTTATTTATAAAATATTTTTTCTAAATTATAAATCATATTTATGTTAATAAAGGTAAGATTGTGTATTGGTGAACCATTTTAAGCCCCACATGTCAATAGGATTTACATGTGTTATTGTTGTTCTTGTTGTGGTTATTCATGTTAATTACTAATTACTTAGGCCCTTTTATGTTATGAACTTTTTGATTGTGATTACTATGAGAGAAACATAGGCAGTGCCTTAAAAAAAATTAGATGAAGAGTATGCATACGTTTGCCTTATGTGTTAATTCAGAGATCTTTTAAGTGACTCAAGTTATGTCTATACAAGAAATGACTGGGAAAGTGCAAAACAAGGATTTACACGTTGAGTTGGATTGCTAAAACCTTACAAGAAATGGTTTTGGTTTGCATTATGAAAAGATGCTCTTCAAGCGTCTATCATACAAGAGACTTAATTTCTATTCGCCAATTATGCATGACTCCATATTTAGACTTGTGAATTGGATCCTCTTTTTTGCAACCTGACATGTGAATCTTCACAACTGTTTCAACCACTTGACAAGGAATGTGAAATATATTCCTAGTTTTGGTTCACAAGTGAAATCAAGTTCGTTGCCATGGTTTTGGGTCCTACGAGTAAACAAACATCAAGTGCAATAATTCTAAGTCATCAAAGGTGGCTTCCAAAGTCTCAAACTTTGAACTTTGAATATCGCATTTTGCGGGACTCCCTGTTGAACGCGGCAACGACTCACTGTCTATTGGCGTGACTAACCCCTCTCCTCCTCCTCCACCTTTCTTTGTCTTTCGAAAAGCTTCACTTCTCTTTCTCTCTGTAGAAACAGTCAGATAACCCTTAGAACACGTCTACCACAACTTACACATCATTGTGACAGAGACCTGGACCCAGTTTTTATACCCAATTATCATCTCTTTGTCTGTTTTGTTACAAGTACTACTTATCTTCTTCCATTGGCTCTCTTCCCTTCTCAAAGATGGCTGCTTCTTCTTTTCTTCTTTTGTTCTTAGTCTCTTTCTTCCTATATTTTTCTCCTTCCATCTCCACAAATTCTGACGGTAAGCTCGTTCCATTCATCAACTTTTGGTCTTTTGGCATCCAAGTTCTACTCTATCTCTTTTTTTGGCTCCATTTTTAGTTGTTAAAGAGAAAATAAAAGAGAATGGAAAAAAAAAGAAGAAGTTCAGTGTTTGTGCCCTCATTTTTCAGATACCATCTTAGAATTTAAGTTGGATTTTGGTTTTTGTTCAAGTCGGTGTCACTTTTCTTGGTTAGAAAACATGTGGTTTGTAGTGTTTTCAAGTCTCAATTTAGTTGTTTACTGTTTACGGTGCTACTTCTTCTTCTCATCACATCACTTGTGTGGGTACAGGAACTGCTTTGCATGCTCTGAGAAGAAGGCTTTCTGATCCAACCAACGTGTTTCAGAGCTGGGACCCATCCCTGGTCAATCCCTGCACCTGGTTCCATGTCACCTGTGATGCTAAAAATCATGTGATTCGTTTGTAAGTAGCTCTTGTCTCTTTGTTTCATTGTTTGTTCAATTCTCTTTTTTAGTCACTGTCTCTCTTTCTAATTTTAACTTGGTATCTCGTTCTAATTATGATGTCCTGTCATTTTGACTGTCTGATTTGCAGGGATTTGGGGAACTCTAATGTTTCTGGGACTTTGGGGCCAGAGCTTGGCCAGCTCAAGCATCTTAAATACTTGTATGTTCTTTGCTCTTTTAACTTTTTTTTCCTAAATGCTGGTCATAGCAACCAATTATTCTATGCTTATTTTGTGTGGAAGAAGACGTTAATAGATACAGCTTTAGTTTTGAACTTATGCTCTGTTTCTGTTTTGAGCTCTTGGGGAAGTAAACTGGAAATCAGTATTCAGGACTCACTTTAGCGACAATCTTGAAATCAGTTCTTCAGAGAGTCTAAGTTCCATATTGACACTCCCTGATTGAACTGTCCTCGGCCTTCATATTTCAATATGAAGTAGTTCTTTACCTTTGACATAGGGATGTAAACTTGTCCATGTGTTTCAATATGATTCCTCAAGTAATTGGGTTGCGAATACCTTGAATGGTCTGCAGGGAGCTTTATAAGAATGACCTAAGCGGGAAAATTCCTAAGGAGTTGGGCAATTTGAAGAACCTGGTTAGCTTGGATTTGTATGGCAACAAATTCGAAGGAGAGATACCTAAATCTTTTGCCAAATTGAAATCACTAAGATTCCTGTAAGTTACTTAAGTTATGATTTGTTAAAATAGGTTAGCACATCTAAACTCACATTGCATGGAGTTCTTACTTTTGCTCGGTTGAATTGATTAAACAGTCGGTTGAACAACAACAAGCTGACAGGATCAATTCCAAGGGAGCTAGCCACTCTCAGCAACCTAAAAGTTTTGTGAGTATAGATAAAGGGAAAAGTTTCAAACTTCTGCTTTGATTACTTGTTTCTCCAGAATTCTTATATTTGGGAAATTTTTGTTTGCAGTGATGTATCGAACAATGATCTCTGTGGAACAATTCCAGTTGATGGTCCTTTCGCCAGTTTTCCGATGCAGAGGTATGATTCTGCTATCAATTGATAATGATATTCTCCATATAGTTGAAGTAACATGGTGTAATTCTCTGCATGTTATTGGATTACTCGATTAATGGATATGTGAAAAGTGTGTAACTATAAGTAGAGGTTGTGTAATGGTTACAAGAAACAGGTGTAATACAAATCTGAACTGAACATGTTCCTGGAAAAGCATGTAGAACCAGGCAATAGTCCACATTGACTTCCTGCATTCCTGTGTAGATTTTAAGCTTTCCTGCAACTACAGTCAAAAAGTTGTATATAATACAGATAGAGATAGATGTTTGAATGATGAGAGTAAGTTGTAGTAGTAGATATGTCCAACTTCTAGGCCTCGTATCTTATCATATGGTTGTGGTGTTTTTCAGTTTTGTAAACAACAGGCTCAATGGACCGGAGCTGAAGGGACTTGTACCATATGACTTCGGATGCTGAAGATAGACTCAGAATTCTGAATTACTGAAAAAGATGGATCCATCAATCTCCCATTAGAGACATATATGCAATACGCCTAACTCTAATTACGCTACTTAACAATGGCTTGCCAAGAATATGGAGTCCATTGGGTATAATTACATGTATAACTTGTGCTTGCAAGCAAATAAGAGGGATGAGGAACCTCTGCAATCTTACGGTTGCTTTCTTCAGATAAATTATGTTATTGGAAATGGGAAATGGATTCTGCTGTTCATAAACAAAGCTTGAATTCAGATAAAAATGGACTCAGGGTAATTAATAAGATTCCCTAGATTTCTACCTTGTTGATCAAATCGGTGGATATACCATACAAATGAAGCTATTCTTCTTCTTTGCCATACATGAGCAGAACGTAGGCACACCACTTTCCATTAGATATTGGGTAGACATTTCCCTTTTTACAAGTACACAATGGTGCCTTCAAAACTTTGTGAATTCATTTGCATTTTATAAAGAGACTGTTTCCGTTACTTGAAAGTTCCGACCCGCATGAAAGGCGTAATAATTTGGGCACTGTTTCGAAGAGGCTCAGTGAAATAGACGTGTCTGTAAAGATACGGATTATCTGTACTTGGACAACAAAACTCTATAAAATTTCACTAATTTTTTGGATTGATTTTGGGCCTTTCCTGAAGTAATCTTATCGGTTACTCCAAAGTTCGCATTTGGTTAGTTAATTTAATATAATGTCGTTTTTTAAAAATTGAGTTATTGAGCTTTTAAAATTGAGTTTCGAACTAATTTCAAACTTAATTTTAACCAAAAATTTATTTTAGTATGTTAACTTTAAATATGATTGAAAATTTTAATAAAAATAAAAGTAAAGGAATCCATAATATTTAATTACTTAAAATTATTTATAATAAAATATAATAACTTTAATGCCTTGCATAAAAAAGCCAACATATGAAAACGAGCAGCTGCAATTAAAAGATGAAACGTGTAAGAGTTTGCGGTGACGTGGCCCCAAGTTAATGGCAGCGTTACACATGTCAACAACCTGATTGGTCTACCAATACTCCTGGAGAAGTCTTCAGTTTCTTGTCATGTAATGCAACCAAACCTCCAAATATGAAAAACCCCACCAAACCCCTATTTCCCGCACACCCCATTTCTAGGCAGCTGGAGACAGAAAAACGCAGAGCCGAAAATGAGCGCTTTCTTGTTCAGAAAATCTGCCGTTTTACGGCAAATGGTAACCCATATCACCGCCCCGACAACGATACGGTCCACCATTGGAAATCAAGTATCGAAGACACCGACGCAGTACAGAGGTTACTATGGGTTTCCTTATATTTTCAGGAACATAAAGGAGTGTAACGGCCTCTCTCGGCCTTCCATATTTACCTCCACTTTCTCTTCGTCTTCTTCTTCCTCTTCTTCCACGGCGACGGCGTCCGTTTCTAAAGTGGGGTTGGTTGCTTGGTACTTGGGGATGGTTAAGTCGC
>JANZXP010000195.1:36525870-36550191 GCA_027576715.1 Erythroxylum flavicans | reverse complement strand
AAAAGATCATCTTAAAAATAAAAAGTAAGCAGTAATGAAAACTCATTGCAGAAGGGTCCCATTTCTTTTCTATAAGATAGAATGTTTTAAAAAGTTAATAAATTTGGTTGGTTTAATCATAAAAATTATAAACCGTATAATTTTTGATTCAGTTTTTAACTTTTTGGTTCGATTTATTTTAATAACTTTTATTGTTAAAAATTGATTAATTTATTAATTAACCCATCAATTTTCGTAAACTGATAAGTTCTTATAAATCAAAATAAATTAATTAATTTTCATTTAACAATTTATATTTTCAATTAAATTTCAAATTCTTCGATAAATAAAAACAATCTCTTTTAAAAATATTTCAAAAATTTTAATTTTATTTAATCTTTAGCCGATTTTATGATAGTCTAATATTGATTGAGTCTTTTAAACCATAAATCTTCTGTATTGCTGATTTAAATTCTGATACGGTTTTTAAAAATATTGTATAAGACGGATTTCCTTCGTGTGAAACTTAGCAAGCGTAGTATGTTAAAACCACATGTTCTATTCCCCTTAACCAATTCCTATTCTGTTCCATCCTATCTCATCCACATATTTAAACGAGACAAAGAAAAAATTTGAAGTTTTTTACTAATTTTTAAAAAGTACTTCACATTCTAACCTTATAAAGTTTTATGCTTTCAAATTTCTTAGTTTAAAAAAGAGTTAATCTCAAAAATTATAATGTTTAATGTTATGTATTTGTGATATTAAAATTACTCATTTTATATTAAGTAATTAAATATGTATTATTTTAGTATTTCTCTTTTTATATTATGAATTAATAGATTATTTTATTAATCAATATGTTAATTTTTATTTAACATCATATTTTAATATTCTTTACATATATGTATATATATGTAGGCATAATGCTTAATTAATTTAAAATTCAATCATACTAGTAACATTTTTATAAATTTATATTATAAAACTATGCAATTCAATAAACAATGGTTACAAAATTAACTTATACTTTATATAAATTAGAATAAAAAATAGGTGAATTTTTATTTATAAAATATATTAATAGAAAGTATGGATTTGTAATTAGTTATTACTTATAATTCCATCATTTTAAGTATATAAACGTAGAGAACAATTGTGAATAGTTGAGAAGTATTTTGCAGTGAACCATCAAGCGTTGGTTAAGAGGGCGATTTATAGGTGGAGCAGTATTAACAACCAGAAGATTTAACACTTAATCACATGATTTTACTACGTAATTAGGTTCAAAGATATAATCATTTGCTAATACCTTCTTCCATATAGCTTGTTAATTATACACATCATCACAAGCCTTTCTCCCTATCAGTTTGATGGAATATATAAATAAGCCCTCCTAAAGTTTATATAATAATTAGCGATGATTAAAAAATTTAATCGGTTTGATTGGTTTAATCGTACAAATTTTGAATGGTTAAATTTTTTGGTTTGATTTTTAATTTTTTGGTTTGATTTATTTTTAATAACTTTTTTTAGTTAATAACAAATTAATTTATTAATTAATCGGTCAATTTTTGTAAATTAATAAATTCTTTTAATTTATATTTAACAATTTTTTAATTAAATTTTAAATTCTATATAAATAAATATAATCTCTTTCAATTATATTTTAAATTATTTAATTTTAAATTATTTAATTTTATTTAATCTTTCGCTAATTTTACGATGTCAAATAATACTTGAAAATTTTAAACTTTAATTTCTTATTTTAACTTAGTTAATAAATACAAAAGCTTATGGGCTTTAATTAAACCTATTTGCAAAGCCACACGGCAGCTTTAACCGAGAGTTGATGATAAAAAGCAGTAATAATTGGGATAAGATCTTCCGTATTATTTATGATATTTTTATTATATTTTATTTATAAATTTATGTAAATTTTATAAAAATATATAAATAAGATTTAATAAAATAGAATTTTTGTAAATAAAAGTATGATTAAATTAACTTATGTAACATAACGTCTCTCCAAAGTTCACCAAAACCCAAAACTGAAACAGCCCACCTGTGACTCTCCACTCCAATCTCACCTCTCACCTACTCGCTGTCTCTCTTTCCCTCTCGCTTTCCCTTTCTTTCTCTCTCTAAAACCCAGAAAGCATTTGCAGTGAAAATGCAGGATCATGGGCCAGTTCCTGGGGCTTCAAGTTCTTGCTAAAGGTGTAGACTTTATGCTCATTCTTGTTCCTTTTGCAGGGTTCTAGACCATGAGACCAATAAAAACTGTCGCTTTAATGTGAGAAGAAGGCACACATTTCAAGAGGCAATGTGAGGAGCCAAAGAGAGCAGATTTCACATTCTCTTCACAAATGATGGTGGCTGCCATTTCAGAAGCAGCTTCTGCTACTGAGAAAACCCCAAATCAGACCTCAAGACCTCCACTTTTACCCTCTGAAAGAGACCAACAACACAACAATGGTGTTCGCATTGCGAACAAAAAACCCAGAGGCAAACAAGTGCCTTCTAGGTACCTCTCACCTTCTCCTTCAACATCTAACACTAGTACTACTACTACCACAACTACTACTTCTTCTTCAACTTCTTCATCTTCATTTGTTTCAAAGAGATTCCCTTCACCTTTGCTTTCGCGCTCTACAAATTCCGGCCCACAACACACACCAACGCCAAAGTCTCAATCTTTCTTGGGACCCAGAAGATCCCAGTCTGTGGATAGAAGACGGCCTGTCAACCAAAGGCCAGCAACACCAAACCAAGAAAGTAAACAAAGCAATGCCACTGAAATGTCTACTGCCACCAAGATGTTGATCACTTCGTCTCGTAGTTTGTCGGTGTCTTTTCAAGGTGAGGCCTTTTCGCTTCCGATTAGTAAAGCGAAGGCTGTGACACCACAAAATGGTGGAAGGAAAACCACTCCGGAGAGGAGGAGGGCTACTCCGGTGAGAGATCAGGTAGAGAATTCGAGGCCGATGGAGCAACATAGGTGGCCTAGTAGGAACCGAGAGGAGAATTCGGGTTCGAGGGAGAGAAACCTGCAGTTGTCTAGGAGTTTGAATTCTAATGGCAGCGTTGATAAGTTGAGGACGGGATCTGGTTTTATGGGGTTCAAGTCATTGCAGCAATCAATGATGGTTGATGACACTAGAAGGTTGAGCTTGGATTTGGGCAGTGTTAGGCAAAGTCATGATGTCAATTCAGTAAATGAGTTTTCTTTTACTGGTGATCTCACTGCATCTGATAGTGATAGTGTGTCTTCTGGAAGCACTTCAGGGGTTCAAGAATTTGGTAGTGGTGGTGGCATTTTGAAGGCAAAAAGTGGGGCACGTGGCATTCTTGTTTCTGCGAAGTTTTGGCAAGAAACTAATAGCAGATTAAGACGCTTGCAGGATCCAGGATCGCCTTTATCTACTAGTCCTGCTTCTAGAATGAGTATTTCTTCAAAGATGGTGCAAGCTAAAAGATTTAGTAGCGATGGTCCAATGGCATCCCCAAGAACGATCGGTTCTTCACCTATTAAGGGAGCAACTAGGCCCGCTTCGCCGAGTAAGCTTTGGACATCTTCTGCTTCATCTCCATCAAGAGGGATTTCTAGTCCATCAAGGGTGAGAACAATGAGTAGTAGTCCTATTAGCATGCCATCCATTCTTAGCTTCTCTGTTGATGTGAGGAGAGGGAAAGTGGGGGAGGATCGAATTGTTGATGCTCATACGTTGAGGCTCCTTTATAACCGTCAATTGCAGTGGCGTTTTGTAAATGCAAGGGCAGATGCGACATTCATGGTGCAGACACTTACCGCTGAGGTAGGGTAATGCATCTATTTTTAGGTACCAAGTTTAGTGCCGGTTGATGGAATATTAGCTACATTCATGCAGATGTAGTTAACAGCTTTAGTGGATATCGATATTGTTGGTGATTTATGAATACATACCTCATTGCGGTGTGAAAATGTACAATCGGATGTTCCATGGTAGATTAGTTTTATGGTTGAGAGATAAGAAATTATATAGCAACTAAAACTGTCGCATGAAAACTATGCTACAAGATTATGCTATATGGATAGTGTCTGTGATGTTTGATTTAGAATAAGATGGGGTTGTTTATATCCTTAACATGCATGAAAAGAAATTTGAACATGAAACAAAGTTGTTGAAGTCTAAGTTGGAACATCAACACAGGGATGAACTAAATCAATAAACCTGATTGCTTGTGTATGCAAAATGGTTGGAGTTTCTGAAAAGAAGGTTTCAAACACCGGAAGACTCTAATGTGGTTGGAGATTAAACAATCACTGGCTAAATCACTCTTCTTTTGATGAATTTTACTTGGTATAGACCACAGAGGACTCAATGGAACTAGGTTGTGGTAACAGTTTATTTATCTGCCAGCACAAATTTACCGTTACTTCTGAAAATCCATTAGGGAAAGATGATATGCCATCTTCATGGCTAGGATGGATCTAGGGTCTAGCATTTTTGTGCTCGAGCTAATGACCAAGCTCTAGAAAGTTAAAGGTTTTGGGCTTAAGCTTGTTGTAGTACTTTAAAGAGGTTATTGCTATAGTATAGATTGTTATAATCCATGGTTGACTTTGCACTGACATTATATATTCTCTCAGGGTCGACAACAGATTAAATACAGTAAAACATTGAAGATTAAAGACTTGCAAAGCTTCTATTTGCCCAAACGGGTTTGGAGTAAACATATATTAACTGCATGCTCTTATCCTTGCTTAGGATTTTGCCCAAGACTGGAGAGGTCTAGAGAAACTATAGTCAATGGAAACACTAGGGTATATGAAATACTGCTCACTAACATTTTGTGGAGATTAAGCTTGCAAATGAGATTTATGGATTTTTCTAGTAATATTGATTGAGAAGCGCCTTTTGTGTTATACCATAGAGTATAAGTTTATGATTTATATATCAATATTGGAAACTAAAAGATTGATACTCTAAGCCCTTTTTCTTTAGGTTTTCTGGGGAGTTTACGTATCATACAGACTAGAAAGTAGACATCCTTGTATATCATGCACACACACTGCATTGGGTAGTGGGACGACTTCTTAGTTTGTCCAGGCTCTTGGTGGTGGGGAAGTCAGGTGGTTAAAAAAGATTACATCTTGTACATGTTGATTTCAGCTCTTTATCTACTTAATCCTATGGGATTTATTTTTCAACCAGTTGCGACATACTGGCTTGTCAATGTACTACTCTGTTCTTCTGACTTTGGCATTATGCTTCCGGGTATCATGGACAGAATAATTGGTGTCTAAAATACATTGCTTAATGGGCGTTCCTTGTCTTAATATTATAACTTATTATTAGATATTTTAAAGTTGGCAATGCTCTCACTTTAGCCAGGATCTCTACAACAAGGGTTAATTGCTGGTAAACAACACATGATATTCTTAATAAAAAAAAATCAAGTAGTTTTAGTTTAACTGTTAACCCCTATGGTATTGAAAATACATAATTAACACGATTGAGCTTTGATTGACTGTTAACTATCTTCAGAGTCCAGCAACTCCTTTTGAGATGCATTTTGGGACCAAGGCCTGGGAACCAAACTGAAAAAAAAGGGCTTTAATAGTCAGTGTATCTAAATGCTTACAAGTCTAACATTCCGTAGAGATAGTTCCATCATTTCACTTAAGATTCTACTTCTGTTATTGATTCTGTCGTATGCTTTTTCTTTTCATTTTAGCTCTTTTATGTCTACTTGTTACCAACACTGGCTTCTATGTTTGATATGCTTTGATACTAAAACCAGTATAGGAGATAACTCTAGTAATTTTACAGATCTAATGTTACTTTTTTGCATCAGAAAATTTTGTGGAATGCATGGGTGACTATTTCAGAACTCCGACATTCTGTCACTCTTAAAAGAATCAAGCTTTTACTGCTGAGGCAAAAATTGAAGTTAACTTGTATCCTCAAGGGACAAGTAAGTTCAGTATGACTTAATTTAGTATTTTACTTGTTTTCAATATTATTCTTTATCTGTATTTTGTATTCAATTGGATCATCTTCATCACAATAATTGTACGCACAAATATTCTGAATCTCTATGATGACATAAGCTGAAATTTGTGGTGAATTTTTTCTACAATTGTTTATACCCATTCATGTAGAAAAATATATTGCGATTCCACCAAATCTCAGGACACTTTGTCTTAAACTTCAAGGAGGGGGATTCTTGAAAAAAGGGGATTCAGCAGTACCTTCTCTTTAGCATTTCGGATGGGAATTAATGGACTTAGAGAAAAGAAATCACTCAAGTGTTCATACTTGTTATCATAACAGATTTGACCTTTTCTGGTTCTTGGCCAAAACCATGGGGTACTGCCCTGTTTCTTGCCTTCAGCTCTGGTGACCATCTCTTGCTTATGCTTTTTTATGTGATTTTTTATTCAGTGGTCAACAAAGATAAATTCAAACCTAATATTCATCACGAAAGTTTAAGACTTGCTAATTCTCTATGTATCTATATCCCTTTGAGACTTGATAATTTCATACAAGCTTAATTGTCCGTCCCTTTTTCTCCTTGGAAGTTCTTCCCCAGTATTTTTGTTTTCATACAAAGTCTGTGGGATGCTTCTTTTCCTGTTTCGACCTGCCAATTATGGCCCAAAAGACCTTTCCTTGTTCTGGGAAATTTTTTGCTCCTTTGGAAATTCAGTTGCTATTCAATCCAGACCTAGAAATTATTCTGTCTGGAAACATTGTTCCTCAAAATGTTGTGGAGCTATCACATAAGCTAGGAGATTCCAAGGAGTGTTCTGTCTAGGGATCAAACTATTTTGTGATTATGTTCCATTGGGTCACTTACCATGCCTTAGTCGACCAGATGGAGAACAGCTTAACTGTTACTTAAACTCATTCCACCATTCCCAGTTCTAGACATATTAAGAGCAGTAAATCATCATTTATCCAGCAATTTGTAATGATATTTCTGTAGAACAAGATCATGATGGTGCAAATAGAAATCTAAGATTTATTGTTGATCACTGATGTTAATTTGTAATGATATTTCTGTAGAACGAGATTATGATGGTGCAAATAGAAATCTAAGATTTATAGTTGATCACTGATGTTGATTGTACTACACTGCTGGTATTCATTGTTTATATGTAGATTGTACTACACTGCTGGTATTCATTGTTTATATGTAAAGTTATTGTACTACTTTTGTGCTCAGCTTTCAATTGGCTGGTTTTATAGTGGAAATTTTCCCTCTTGTCTTAGCTGAAAGTCATTGTTCTTGAAAATGTAGATTTCTCATTTAGAAGAATGGTCAAATCTAGATAGAGATCACTCTAATTCTTTGGAAGGAGCAACCGAAGCTTTGAAGGCCAGCACTCTTCGTCTTCCTGTAGTTGGGAAAGCTGTTGTAAGTGCCTACATTTTTTATCTTTGAGGCTAAACAGGGTGCTTTTAGTGGAGTTGAAAAGCCTATATTTTCACGATTGTGCTACAGGCTGATGTACACAACCTGAATGATGCTATTAGTTCAGCTGTTGATGTTATGCAAGCAATGGCTTCCTCCATATGCTCATTATCCCCAAAGGTAACTCATTATTTTTATTGGATAGTATGAATTTAAACTTGAACGTGGTAGAGTAAGAAGTTCTGGGTACTTGTCTTTCAAAATCAAGAAGTTATGTGTAGTTAATATCAAGACGTCATCTGTATTCCTAGGCATCGGAAAGTGTAGCAAGTTGGTTTTCACAACAAAGGTTAATGTAGAGAACTTACGGCTTATAATTAACTTAAAAGCTAAAGGATATCCATGTTAATGGAATGATGTAACACTGATCAATTTCCCAACTTTGAATCGTTCGATAACTATTGATCTTTAAGGTAGTCAACTCGAGCACAGCGAGAAAGTTCATAATTAACTTGGTTTTATAACTCTAGTTGACGTCTGAAAGGACTGTGGGTGGAAATTCTAAAGCTGGGTTACCATTTTGCGTTCTAGACCAGACTGGCTTTTACATTAATTTTCTGCAGCTGAAATTGTTTTCATTATGGTCAATTACATGCAGCCCCAGTGGCATGAGAATTAAAAAAGGCACCTTTGCTTTTTAGTTTCTCTGAAACTTTCCATAGATTTTAATTTGCTAATTTCTTAGAAAGAAAATGTTGTAGAGGCTGAGAGTAATCTCTGTAATAGTAGCCTAAATGTTAATTTGACGAGGTTCCAGTGTTCTGACGAGTAATTTGTTTTGTTCCATTGGATATTTTGTGGCACATATATCTCCATAACAAAAACCATTTGCATTTACAGGTGGAGGAAACGAATTCTTTGGTGGCTGAAATTGTGAATGTGACTGCCAAGGAAAGAGTTTTGCTTGAACAGTGTAAAGATTTTTTGTCCTCTTTAACAGCCATGCAGGTAAGCTGATAGTTTCTTCTGCTACGACTGACATACAGTGTTCTTCTTCATTTATTAATGAATATTTGATATTCATCCATAAACAGGTCAAAGATTGTAGCTTGAGAACACATATAATACAAGTAAAAGGTTTTCAACTACCAGCAGCCTGACAAGACATGTAGGACTGATCTCACTCACTCCTTTCAGTGCTAACATTACGCCCAGCCTCTTCTTTTTCCACTGCGTGGAGGTAATAAGCATGGATTTATGATTAGATTAGCTTTACCTTTGGCATTCTTTTGCAAGTAGTTGCGACCTTGTAACTCACGTATTCACCATCTTCTTATCTGAAGATAGCAAAAAGAGGCTTTCCCTATCCCTCCTGCTAGTTAGTTGTATACGAGCATGTTCTCTTTGGTTTCAGTCAAAAAGGAAAGCGTGTATGTGTGTGTATATATGTAACATTTATGATTCAGCTGATCAGTGATTAAATTCTGGAGCTTTTGCCAACTTGATTTTCGGTATCTGAAGTATGACCTTATATCATGGTTGTTGTTTGTGATAAGTCCAGTTCCATTGCTTCCAAGTGTGGGGAACTGGTTTCCATATTCATGTTCATCCAAAAGAAACTTCCTTTCCTTCCTTAACCAAACTCAAAATCCACTCTTGTATCATGTATACAGCAATTATGAACAAATGTGCCTTGGTCCTCAATGATTATAATCGAGCTCAGACTATTCAGAATCGTCCGACTCATGATTGCTAGGATCCAAAGCTGAAATGTTAGACAGCACACACCTACAGAAACATCCTTGATTTATGTCTATTTCTGATAAGACACCATTACTTGAAAAGTTCATTGCAAATCCAACAATGGCTATAGATCTCATCAAGATGGTCCATCCACTTGTTTGGTTTCTAGTCTCTACTTGGCAAAACTAAACCCTCTCAAATATTCCATGGATGGTCTTTAATAATTCTTAATGTGGGACAATTTTTATATATGCATGCTCCAAAAAAGATATTACTTTGTAAAAAGGGTATTTATTGTCAACTCGTGACTCAAATTTGGTTACTTTTCTTTCTCTTTGAACTTCATCTTAGAAAAGGAACTTTTGAGTATTAAAAGTTATATTGACTATCTTTGACTAATCATAGTCAATGACAACCCACGTTGTAAGTTCCGGCGCATGGGGAAGTGCGGGTCCATGAGCCCATCCGCTTACCCAACATGCACTGCCGGTACATGTAATCCACCCCTCTCTGTATAGAATGCATCATTACGTACAACTATGATCCTTTTCAATGTTACATTTCACTTCATTGACCTTTTGACGACGAGCAATCATTTCCTAGACCTATAACAAGATCTACAATTCCATGGTGCTTTCTCGTTTCCATCGTTACATTCTAAAAGTTAGTTCAGAAAATGAAATGCAAAGAAACAAAACTGCACATTATTAGTTTCTGTACATGAGATTTTCGTTTCATGATCTGTTTTTAAGGTTCTTATATTGGTTTGATTGACTAATTGCTTTCAACATCACAAGTTTGACTTTAAACATTAATTGCAACAGCATCTGATTCAACAAACTAAATAGCATGTTTTGGAGTTTGTCGAATTTGGCTTACTTTGATCATATTTTAGACCGTCAAAATTCGATCAAGTTCAGATTCGGATTGAAATGGTAAGTCCAATCGAACTTCATGTCAAACCCAAACTAAAAAAGTATTTTCATTCCAAACTTGGGTTATAGGCACTCCATCATACATAACCTATTATTATATCTAATCATAGGTTTTGATTATCATATGGGATCGAATCAATTTAAGAGATCATATAAACTTAAGAGAATTCTCTGTTACTCTTAAGAAGATACTTAGAGTTGGTCAAACCTTTATTATTGGCTAGTTGATCTCCTCGACTCTTTTCACAAATAGTTTTTGATGACTTCAATCGTCATTTTTCACAAAAGTAAAGAGAGAATTACAAGAGAACTCAAGATAAAAGTGTGAATAAAAGGTAGAGAAGCAATTTTAAGCCAGATGTTAATGATTGTATGAAAGTAATAACAGAATTATGTTTAACGTTAAATTGATATTTTTGCATTTTATCATGTTTTATTGACTGAAACTTTACATGACAGATGATAGCTATTATTAGGCACATGACCTGTGAGTTGAGTTAAGAGTATGTATGATAAGAGATATGATTGTCTACACAAATTAGAGGAAATATCAATAGCAAATTATACAGAATTAGAATAAGATATGTACCATTTTGTTGTCCTAAGCATATTTTCAGCCTAAGATGAGATTGGTATCGAATCATGCTTGGGTGCTTGTCGAAAGGTCCCATGTTGGGAAATTCTACCGAGTTCACTTCTTGTCCTGGTTTCTTCACACAGGGAGCACAAAGCATGGCACGGTGCCATGATCGTAAGAGGCTGACCCCATGTTTGGGAATGTCCAATGGCATCATGCATAAGGAGTTGGTGATGACGCAGCCCCTTCTTTTGGGCCAGTTTCGACGAGCAGGCATACTTAGGTAGCTCAAGCATGGGTTGTGAGAAAACTTTTATGGATCGAACAACAACAAAAGACAAACCTGAATCCATGTCGCATACGTAATGTTGTTGATTAATAGTTTATTCCCTCTCTGCCTTTATTTCTTCTGTGATTTGTTTCTCCGATGGTTAAGAAACAATGCCCTTCTTTCGTCGTATATCACTTTTTTCTACAGAAACATATGTTACCTTTATATATGTTTCTATTGACAAGATGGGTTGTTTAAAGGAGAGAGGGAAAGGGTCTTGGACCCATTTGAGCCTAACATTGTAAGACCCAATAACCATGATCTTGGGCTCTTTCCTTTAGACTCAAATTCATAAGTGACATGGGCCACTAAAATATCTTACAATCTCCCACTTGGCCTATGTTACGACTTGATGATTCAATAATCAAACTTTAAGTGCACACAATACATTGAATCTATCAAATCATCCTTAAGTGAATTAAGATGATGGGATCATGGCGTCACAAGTTATACAACATGATTTCTTCTATGTATCACATAATCAACTCAACTCATATAACCTTAAGTCGGTAATTCTGTAATTTGTTATCTCATAGAAACAATTATTGTATACAACATAATATGGATAACAAGTAAATGAGCAAAAACAAATGTGACTGTAATTGAATTCACAAATGTCATGACAATTCGAGCAAGACAATTATATGTATATATGCATGTCAAAACTCTATGCTAACAAGGATTTATCTATAATGCCTATCCATTCAACATGGCCAACAAATGTTTTGAACGGTAAGCCTTTAATTAACGGATCTGCTATCATTAGATCTGTACCAATATACTCAATTAATAGTTTATGTTTTTGCAATTCTTCTTTCACAGACAAGTACTTCAAATCCATGTGTTTCACATCTTTTGAATACTTGTCATTCTTAGAGAAGAAAACGACTGCAGAATTATCACAATAAATTCTTAACGGTCTAGCAATACTGTTGACAAGACTAAAACCTAAGATAAAGTTTTGCAACCACAATCCATGAACCATGGCCTCAAAGCAAGCCATAAATTCATCCTCCATAATGGAAGTAGCAATGATTGACTGCTTTCCATTTTTTCATGAAATTGCTCCTTCAGCTAATAGGAACAAATAATCGAATGTAGATTTTCGTGAGTCTACACAACCGGCATAGTCTGAATCTGAGTAACCTATCACTTCGAGATGGGTTAATTTTCTATATGTGAGCATATAGTCCTTGGTGCCTTGTAAATATCTAAGGACTTTTTTTGCAGCTTTCCATTGGTCCATTCTAGGATTGCTTTGATATCGGCCTAACATTTCAACAGCAAAACTGATATCTGGCCGAGTGCATGTTTGAGCATACATTAAGCTCCCAACTACTGACGCATATGGAATAGACTCCATTTCCTTACGTTCCAAATCATTTTGTGGAAATTGCATTTGACTAAATTTGTCTCCTTTTTGAATTGGAATTATCCCTGCGGAACACTTTTCTATTTTAAATCTTTCTAATATTTTCTCCATATATCCTTTCTTAGACAATCCTAATAATCCTTGTGATCTATCACAGAATAGTTCTGTTCCGATCACATAAGATGCCTCACCCATATCTTTCATTTATAAATTATTAGAAAGAAAATTCTTGACATCATGTAACAAAACCATATTATTCGTAGAAAGAAGGATATTGTCAATATATAGGACTAATATAATGAACTTGCTCCTACTGATCTTCATATAGATACACCGATCAACAGTATTCTCTACAAAACCATATATTGACTTTTTTAATTTACACACTAACTTGTCCTTTTCTGTGATTTTAAAACCTTCTGGTTGATCTATGTACACTTCTTCTTCCAAGTCACCATTTAGAAAGGCAGTCTTTACGTCCATTTGGTGAAGCTCTAAATCATAATGAGCTACTAGGCCATAACAATTCTTAAAGAGTCCTTCTTTGAAACTGGAGAGAAGGTCTCTTTATAGTCAATGCCTTCTTTTTGAGTATAACCTTTGGCAACAATTATGGCTTTATACTTTTCAATGTTGCCTTGTGAGTCACATTTGGTCTTAAAGACCCATTTACAACCCACTTGCTTTACACCTTTCGGTAACTTAATTAATTCCTAGACTTTGTTGTCATCTATTGATTTCAACTCTTCTTTGATAGCATTGAACCATTTTTTAGAATTGTTACATTCCATGACTTGTTTGAACGAGAGTGGATCCTTATCAATGCTCAAGTCACATTCATGCTCAAGTGAGTAAACTTCATAGTCACTTGAAATAGCTGGTCTTCTCTGCCTTACAGACCTTCGTAATGCTACTTTTTGTGGCATTACTTGATCATTTGTAACTTGAACATCATTAGTTAGTTCTTCATTAATATGTTCAATTTGTGGAATTGGAACATTAATTTGTTGTTTTGGTATGTTACGTATTCATGATGCAATAAGCCAAATAACAATCGGTGGGATCACGTTTGATGTAATAGTTTCTACTCGACTTGGAGGAGTTTTTACTTGATTCTCGTGAATATCTACTTTTTGCGGTTCTCCACTCCTACTGATTTGACCATTTTCAATGAATCGAGCATTACCAAACTTAACTATCTTTTACTATGGTTAGGAAAATAACATCTGTACCCCTTTGATTTTTCAAGATAGCCGATGAAAAAACCACTAACAATTCTCGCATTAAGCTTCGTTTCATGTGGATTATATAGCCTTACTTCTACCGGATAACCCCAAATGTGAAGGTGTCGTAAACTAGGTTTCCTTCCTATCCATAGTTCATAAGATGTCTCAGGAGCTGCTTTACTAGGAATCCTATTAAGCAGATACGCAGTGGTCTTTAATTCATGCATCCACAAAGATAACGGTATAATACTATAACTTAACATACTCCTAACCATATCTATAAGAGTACGATTCCGCCTTTCGGCTACATCATTTTGTTACGGTGTACCAGGCATTGTTTATTACGCACATATGCTATGACTTGCAAGAAACTTTGCAAATGGACCTGGACATTGTCCACTTTCATCAAAATTTCCATAATATTCGCCACCTCTATCGGATCTCACTATCTTTATTTTTCTAACTGCCTTTTTACCTCATTAATGAACACCTCTAGGATGTCTACAGACTGAGATTTTTCATGCAATAGATAAATGTAACCATATTGTGAGAAGTCATCAATAAAGGTAATGAAATATTTTTTGTCGCCCCAAAAAGGGACGTCAAAAGGACCACAGATATTAGTGTGTATTAATTTCAGTAATTCATTACTTCTTATGGCTGGATGCTTTGATATATATTTGGTTTGCTTGCCTTTAATGTAATCCACACGTATATCCTAGAGGTAAGATTTCATTTTTCACTAACCTCTATACCCTTTCTTTAGATATATGACCTAATCTTTTATGCTACAAAAAAGCAGAATATTCATTTTGTACACTACGTTTACTTCCTATAATATGGTTAACATGAAATAGAGATGCAGTAAAATCAACATTAAGATTGAAACGATATAAACAATCAATTAAAGTACCAGAACCATAATAGTACTTATGTTTATAAAATGAAAAACATCATTTCCAATCTTAAATTGAAATCCTACATCATCCAACTTTGCAATAGAAACTAAATTCCTAGCACATTCAGGAATATAAAGACACTTTTCTAGATCCAGGTAACACCCAGTATCCAAGATCAATCTGTACGTCTCAATGCCCTCTATTCATGCCTTCATTTTATTCCTCATAGATAAGAACTTTTTAGTTCCATTTATGGTTTGGATTGAAAGGAATCCCTGTTAAATATGTGACATATGAGTAGTTATACTAGAACCTAACTACCAGGTATTAGGCCCATCAATAAGATTTGATTCAAAATATACTGAGATATAGTATGTACCTTTCTTTTCGAATCAAGCTTTTCTTTTAGGATAATCCTTCTTGAAGTGACCAGGCTTCTTGCAGAAGTGACACCTCTTATCTTTATGGATTGTGCCCTCATTAACTTTACTGAGAGCTTTGTCCTTATCTTTGCCTTTCTTTACTGGTTTTTGCTTGCTGCTACTAGCTCCTGGATGAAAAGTGAGATGAACGGAGTGCTTCTTCATTTTCTTCAATCTACCTTCCTCCTGAACCAACATGACTTTAATTTCTTGAAGGTTCCATTTTTCTTTAATGGTGTTATAATTCACCTGGAACTGGCCAAACTCAAGAGGAAATGAGTTGATAATGAACTGTACTAGAAAGGACTCACTCACATCCATACCTATAGATTTCAACTTTGCAGCTACGTTTGACATATGATTTACATGATCATAAATGGGCTGTGATCAGTCAAACTTCTGGGTCGTTAGCTCACTCATTAAAGTCCCTACTATGAACTTGTCAGCTATATCAGATTGGGAGTATTCCTTAAGCTTTAACATGAACTCCTTTGCATTATCCATTTTAGGCATTGATGGCTTCACATTTTCCGCGATTGTCATTCGCATCAAATTCAAACTCAGCCTGTTAGATCGTTCCCAAGCTTCATAATAAGATTTGTCAGCTTTCGAACTAGTCTCAATTATGGCTATGGGCCTTGCGTCTGAAACTATGGCCAAGTCCAAATCCATTACACCCAGTCGGAACTGAATTTGCTCGGACTAATCCGCATAGTTCAAACTATTGAGCTTGATTAAGTCATTTTCTAAAGTGAACAAATTAGAAGAGGCTCCAAATACAACATATAACTCACTCATTAATTCTTTGAGTAGACCTAAATAGATTCAAACTAATAATAAACTTTGATTATGCATTAAATTCTCCTTTAGGTAGAATTTAAATATATAGTTGTAACCTATCATGATACAAATATAGTTCACTATAATAGACAATCAATCATATTCTAGTCAACATGCATGTTATCTTTGGATATACAATCATATTAACCAAATATGTTCATAAAGTCCCTTTAATATCATTAATTATAAGCAATGATCTACCTTTGGGGTGACCTCCTAGCGTTATAATTAATAATCTCAATTGTTCAGTTCAACCTTTATGTTAGTTTAATAGCATCACATCAACATGAACGTTTGAAACATTCACAATTAAATGTTTAATATTTTCAAACTAGCCCAAACATTTAATTGCAATAAAGATTTAATTGGACAATTATTGTACATGACAAAATTCAATTTAATTAGTTTGGTCACTTTGGCGACTAACAAACTATTTAAATTACCTTATGTCATGTAGCACATTCAACATATAATAGGAAAATTTGATTCCAAACATTGCATAATATAAAATATTCAAAGTACCAAATAAAACATGTAATATGGCACTGATTTTTCAAATTTATATTATGCATAGAAAATAAATCAATTATGAATTATATCTCATTCCAAAATTATTTTACTTAGGGTTAAAGCCCATAATTTAATTACTTAATAATTAAGGTTGCATAATATAACCCTAAATTAAAAACTACAAAATTAGGCCATAATCATTTTATAACCCAATCTTATCATTTAATGGCCCAAAGGGCCAAAAACTAGCCCAAAATAACGTTTAGGGCCAAAAGGCCCTGTTTGGCGCTTGCAGAGCACGCGCTAGCATGCATTTCACGTTTCTACCCTATCTTCTTCCAGATGCTTCCTGCTACTGGTTCGTTTCTTCTGCATTTTTTTTGTTTCATTTCATGGGTTTCTTTCATAGGTTTTATTTCAAACCACAAACCATCCCATCCTAGCGTTCATCCCTTCCTAACGTTTAAGCCAACAGAACATGTCTTTAAACGGTTCAAGGAAAATCACAATAATAACCAAGATATTTGTTTCAAGAACCAAGCCTTTTCCATGGTTTTTTCAACAACCATAACTTCATGTCTTTGCAGAAAACACGAGTTAGTGCATGAAAATCAAACTAAACCTTTTGTTTCAGGAACTAAGAGTTTCGGTTCTTTCTCAACAACCGTAAATACAACAGATGATTATTCAACCATGAAATGTGAATCAATACATGTAATAACGATAGTCTCTAAAACATCTCTAAATCTACTGTTATTCACCGAAAACCAATTTCAAAAATGTATGGAAAAAGTTTGCAGATTATGCCATTACAGTGTCGAAAACAGCATTCCATACACGAAAACAAACAATGCAACGCAAGCTCTAATACCATTTGTGACAAAAATTTTATGGATCGAATCGAACAACAACAAAAGACAAACCTGAATCCATGTCGTATACGTAATGCTGTTGATTAATAGTTTATTCCCTCTCTGCCTTTATTTCTTCTATGACTTGTTTCTCCGATGGTTAAGAAACAATGCCCTTCTTTCGTCGTATATCACTTTTTTTTACAGAAACATATGCTACCTTTATATATGTTTCTATTGACAAAATGAGTTGTTTAAAGGAGAGAGGAAAAGGGTCTTGGACGTATTTGAGCCCAATATTATAAGATTTAATAACCATAATCTTGGACTCTTTCCTTTAGACTCAAATCTATGAGTGACATGGGCCACTAAAATATCTTACATGGGTTAGACAGTTGTGGTCTACGAGTGGGCACTAGTGCTCTCAAATGCGGTTAGCTTAGTGGGCGCCCACACCCTAAACAAGTAAATGGCATTATATATGTTAATTTTAGTACCACAAAATGTTATATATAATATTATTTTCTGAAATTGTTAATAAACACTGTGAGGGAAAATGAAGTGTCTTTATCTTTATCATATTGATTGAAGTTATTCCATATAATATAGGGAGGATTAATTTTCTTTTTGTTTAATTTTGATTTAACAATCTATTACCTTACAATGTGTTATTTTTTAGAGCTGAAGAGCTTATAGAAGAATCTTGAAAATTTATGTTGAATTGTGAACAATACTGAAAAACTCAACTGGTTTGGCTAGTTTAACCATAATAACATTAAACCGTTTAAATTTTTGATTCGATTTTCAATTTTTCTATTCAATTTACTTTAATAATTCTTATTGTTAAAAACCGATAAGTTTATTAATTAATCGATAAATTTTTGTAAACTAATAAGTTTTATAAACTAAAATAAATAAATAAATTTTTATTTAATAACCTCTTTTTTCAATTAAAATTTAAATTTTTCGATAAGTAGGCACGATCTTTTTCAATTATATTTCAAATTCTTTAGTTTTATTCAAACTTTAGCCGGTTTTATGACAACCTAATACTGATTGAATCTTTTAAATCTTAAACTTCTTGTCTGATTGACTTAATTTCTGGTCCGATTTCATTAGTCTTGAAGACAATTTCGCAAGAGAATTATTAGATAGAGAAAGTTATTCATGGAGTTTTTGGTTTTTATAGATTTATTGAAAATATTATTTTAGTAAGTGTTAACCTTAAATTAAAGGTAAAAACCATCAGTAAATTGTTTGCCAGAATTTCAATATTTTATCCAGGAAAATGATAGTTGAGAGAAGCTCTTCACAATTCATTCATGTGAGTTCGGATCCTGTCTAAATAATCCTGTCCAACCTGTTTAATATTCAAAATGACGTTTTGGTTGTTAGACATGATTAGATAGGTTATTTTGAACAGAGAATCCGAACGAACAGCACTCGGGCTGTTCGGATTGCACTTCATTTTATGTTGATTAGTTAGCGATATGCAGGAGGAATGGCTGAAGGTGCAATTGCTACTATCTTCTTTCTCATTGATCCGCTAAACAGAATGGTTAGTGAAAATTTCGAAGGCATTGTTACTGAATGATCTAAAAGCTTAATTAAAGGGATGAGAAATGAATGCATTTAAAATTGATAAAGATTGAGAAACATGATTCTCTGCCAACTTGCAGATATGGTGGAACTATTAAGATCGAAAGATTAAAGAAGTTTGGATGATCCTTCTCTGGTTTCTAATAATTACTCATCCCAGCCTTTTCTGGTCTTTAATGGATGGAATGGAAGTGAAAGTGAAAGTGAAAACTTCACAAACCAAAGCTGTAGACAACAAAAACATGTCTTCTGCTCTCCGTCTCGTATCTCTCTCAAATAAATAGTCTCAATTGCTTGCTTTCACCTCCCTGAAAACCACCATTATTACATCCCAATTCACTCGCAAATGTCGTGGTTTCAGACTCCTCTGAAGGCGTTTCTGCTCGCCCTTTCTCTTGCCGGATGATCAAGGAGATATCCAGATCATTTAGTCCATGTTTTGCTACCTCATCCTTGTCGGACCTATTCCTCTTCAACGTTGACTTGAGTCCTGATCTTGAAGAACCTGAACCTACATTTAACCTTCTTGGCGTAAACCTAGTCCATTGTGAGAAGCTGGCTAAATCAGGTCCCAAAATTTTGGCATCAGATTCTGGTGGTTGAAATTCTATGGTACCGCCGCGAAGCACGTTCATGACCGCAGTTTGGCACTGATGCCAGTTTCCGGACCACAGAAGCCCCACTGCTCCGGTTGTTGGATTCACTGCTCGACCCACTGCCTCAAACAAAAGTGAATGAAACAATGCTGACAGAGACAACCCATAGAAACTATATTCAGAACAGATCAAAGCATAAGACGCACAAGAACTTGAAGATATTTGAGTAAAGATACAATCTTTATCCAGATTCTGAAGACCCTTTTAAACACACAAGTTCTCTCAGAATTGAAGCTATACAACAAATACATTTTAAGCGACTTACAGGGACGTTGGTTTCTGGGCACAGAGGAAATGAACGACATAAGTCCAGCACGACCAAAGAACTTGGCGACAAGGACGGTGGCGTTAGCTTGTGCTTGAGGGTTGTCTATACCCTCCAGGCAATGTCTTAGCATACAATCCTCGCTGCAACCTTTCCGTAGAACTCGACACCCATTACAGCTCATCGTTTAGGATTTTTGCGGCTCATCAAAGTAAAAGACTCTTGAAAAGGGAAGTGACTTTCAGTTTCTTAGTTCACAAGAAATCAAATAAGAGACCAAATATCTGAGCAAGGAAGCAACTACATGTAAAGGTACATGTAAGCTTTATATAGACACTGTTGTTCATAGGAGACTGATGTTCCATTAAGTTATGTAAAGCCAAAAAGGAACGTCCCTTAGTGTTTAGATAGTTGTGGATCCTGCAGGCATTGAAAGCTTATTCGCTATCTAAATAAGGAACACTTTGTGCAAATCTTTTGTGGACCCTTTATGATTAAATACTATTTAAGCCAAATCCAACTTTAGATGTGAATTTCATGTGCCCAACAGAATTTGAGAAAATAAAAACTTATACAATAACAACATTAAATAGAAATTCAGTTTATACACAAGATTTACGAAGACGTAGTAGTACACAATTTTACCCTTATCTAACAGAGAAGTTGTTTTCAAAGGACAGAAAATATCAACATATAATGGTACAAATTAATACGGGAAAGGACAAACTTGTAATGAAACGATGGAGACGATAAAGTTTTATTACCATATTAGATATAGTCTTTGGATAAATAAATATTATATATTTTTTAATTAATTGCATTCTCTTATTAATTAATTTAATTCATTTATATAAAACAATTTTATAAAATAAAAATTACAAAGAGAAAAGGAATTTTTTCACAGCTTTTTTATTTTTAATTTATACTTTTATATTTCATTTAATATATTTTAATTATGAAAACTTGTAAAGAAGAGAGTAATGTTAGCACTATTATTAATACCTTTGCTCTAAAAATATTAGTATTTCTAACATTGTTGCTAGTAGCAGGAACTCCAAAGAATGAGTGGGCCCCTGACAATCTTTACAAGGTGACATGACTGAGCAATGTCAACCAACAGTTGGAGACAGGTCGATCGTTAGACGAGCATGACGATGGGAGCCATTGTAGTTATCATTATCCCATTATAAGCACTATACCAGACATACATGTAATGCGTTTCTTTCTGTAATAAAATACACAATGATCCAATAAAAAAGTTCAATGTTTGTGGAGATTGTGATTCCAGTGAAGTCCATGAGCGCCTTATAGCTTAGCCTTGAAACATTTGTTGCCCAAATTCTTGGGTCCAGCAATCGCAAGTTAAACAACTGAAGAACGATAAGTAAAAACAATTAACGTAAAAAGCTCATTGTAAGTGAAACCAACTGGTGCTATTATGTTGAAAAAAGTTCTGAGAACTTCCACAAATGGAGTGTTCTTTACCAAGTTACGTCCAACTTGTTTGGAGCTCTTTTGTCCTTTTTTTTATTTAAAGAGTGGAAAACCCATAAAAGATAAGAGATTTTGTTGACTTTGTAATAAACGTTCTAAGATACAGCTTGGAGTTCCATGATACTTTTTCTCTCCTGTCACGTAGCTTAACAGGCACTGACGAGTTTCGGTTTAGATGTGGCGTCAGGAAAACTACATTGTCATTCCTTTGACGTTAACAGGAAATATTCTTATTTGGCAAGTCTTGCAGCACAAAATGGACGTAGACACCAGCTAGCTTACACTCTGCAGTTGGCTACTGATAGGCAAAGTACGTTCATTCTTAGGCTTGTTTCGTCCACTTCAAGGAACCATCTTGGTTTTGGAGTCCGCATCTTTTCGTAAAAATCGAACAATATCAGATACTCTCTAATCTCGCATGGGGGGCTTAAAGTGGTGAAGTGATGTCGAACCTAAACACTACATGATGGCCTGTCCCTAGCGACCAATCTTACTGTTTCCCTGAGAGGGACAGGTTAATATACAATACTACTATGCTAATTCCAGCATAGGAAATAATAGAGACCATGAACTATATGTGTCCATTTCAGGGTATGAAAATATAGCCTTTTAAGTTAATATTTTATCAATAAAAAATATAAGTATATAAAAAATACATTTTCTTTTCTTTTCTTTTTAGGCTGCGTTTGTATCTTCGGTGTAGTGGAGATAAAGACTTATCCATAGCAGTTTCTAAACGCAGTCACATATTTGGATCTGTGGGTAAACAATCGGAGGTTGGAGGAAAATGCGGTGCCACCGCAGAAATCGATAAGTAGAAAGAGGATCACGTAAGAAAGTGCTTCTGTGGTAAAAATTCTACTTTCCATTAATAACCTTATGATAATAATTAGTTCCCATTAAACCCTTAACTAATAAAAAGCAAGTCCAATGTATCGTCATTTTTCTTTGGTATCTATGACTTATGGATATTGTCATTTCGTATGCCATAGTTTTTCAATCTATAATATTTTTTATGAAATATTTAATTTACTAAATTTATTTTATTTATATTTTAATTTTAATTTAATATTTTCTTATTTGTAATTTGAATTTATATGACTAATAATATATTTTTATGAAATATTTTATTTACTAAATTTATTTTATTTATGTTTTTCTTATTTTAATTTCAATTTATATGACTAAAAATATATTTTTACGAAATATTTTATTTACTAAATTTATTTTATTTATATTTTCTTATTTTAATTTAATATTTTATTATTTATAAAATTTATATGGCTAATAATATTTTTATAAAATATTTTATTTATTAAATTTATATTTTCTTATTTTAATTTAATTTAATATTTTATTATTTATAATTTTAAATTTATATGGCTAATAATATATTTTTAATTATTTATACAACAATTAATAATTTATTAAATCTATGAACTTTTTAGTCATTTTATTTCTTTTCAGCAACCGCAACCGTATTTGCCAAACACTCATTTTCACGTTTCAGCAATTACCAGAACAGCAATTCCAAACACATAATTATTTATTGAGAATAAGTACTTATCATTTCAGCAAGTTAATTTCAATATGTTATCAACCGCCACTGCTCCCCCAAATTAAGCCTTAGAATTGTTATTGAGCCCAGATGGATGTCCTTGATAACGATAAATGGTGGA
Source organism: Erythroxylum flavicans (assembly GCA_027576715.1). Classification (NCBI taxonomy): domain Eukaryota; kingdom Viridiplantae; phylum Streptophyta; class Magnoliopsida; order Malpighiales; family Erythroxylaceae; genus Erythroxylum; species Erythroxylum flavicans. The sequence goes on along the minus strand of JANZXP010000195.1, from coordinate 36,527,409 downwards.
ATAAGATGCAGGGAATGAAAAATGGAGGGGAGCAGCAGATGATAGTAAAGTGTAATTACAGTCGTGCTGACGAAGACACTCTCTCTAATATGGCTTATCAAATGGGTCTCTACTTGTAAGTAGCAATTGCAATTACTCAATTTGTTATTCTTCCTTGCGTATGTTTTTAGTTTCTCAGACTGGACTAATCATCTTTTTCCTTGATTTTGTAATCGTGGAAAGGTAGCCATGCATATAATAAAGACAAGACTCTTGTGGTCAGCAAAGTTCCACTGCCTAATTATTGGGCAAATCTTAATGAGCGCCATGGTTGATCACAGAAAGGGATAAAACAAGTGGTTAATAATTATATTATTTTTGTAACACTTTCTCATTCAGAACTCTGTCCAAATCCAAATGTCTACGGAAATTGAAAGAAGAGTTGGAAATCTTCTCGATAGCTCCCAGTGAGCAGAATCCTCAAATGATCTTGGAGGAGCTCCTGGGCAAGGACCCAAACATCCATCACTAAGCTTACAAGTAAAACAACTTATTCCCACCCTAGGAAAAGATTCCGACAATGAGAAATTCAATGTTGAACTGAAATAGAGACAAGACAAACTTAAGGTTAAAATTCTAATCCTCGTCTGCTATACTATTGGCATCAAACAAAAAGCTGCTGCTAACAGGGACAAGTAAGTTAGACAAAACATTGCATTTTGTGGTGTTCTGGGTTTTGCGTAATTATTGTTTTGGCTATTGGAAGACATTGTTTACCTTTTTTGTTAATGTGGAATTTGCTTCTCTTGAGTTCTCATGTTTGATAATTCTTTAAATTTCTAAGGATTAGGGTATTGGACAACCTGAAAGATTATGCTGTTCGAGCCAATGACTCCTCTCTCACTGGTATGCCTTAACTCTTCCTTTCCTTCCACATTGCTATCTTTTACTGTTTGCTCAATTGGGTTTCTTTTGTTTGTGCTGTTTGGTTGAGGATTCTCGTCAAAATTCAGTCTTTTGTTTTTCCTTTCTTTCAGCTTTTGTCTCTGATGATCACGATTATGATTTTCTGGGTTTTCTTATTTCTTTGAATTGTTGACTTGAATTCTTTCTTGACTATGAGATTTATCTGGTATTTTGTTCCTAGCTTCTCTTTTTTTGTCATTCTGGGGTGTTAGTGTATGCCCTTGCAGCCAATTTTGGTTGTTCTTTTAATTGTATAAAATTTGTTTTATTCAATAAAAAGATATTCTTTATCTTTGAGTATTTTTAATTATTAATTATTAATCATAAAGATAAAATCCGTGAAATAATTGTTATACAATTAGAATTTATAATGTGATTATAATTATGAGATTTAAATTTCATTTGTTATATTATTCCTAAAATGTTCCTAGTCATAGTTTTATCAAGACGGGGTATTGATGAAATAGTTAGACTAGCACATGTTTGTTTCTTTCTTATGAAGAAAGTAATTGATCTTATAAATTAAAGTGTGGAGACACTTAAACAAACATGTGGGTGCTTATTAGAGAATAAGTTCACTGAACTGACCCGATT